>JAWQUT010000810.1:49764-63910 GCA_033807755.1 Ellobium chinense
ACCTACATAGGTCCGTCCACAGCTGACAACGCAGAGATCGGTAAGAGTGACTCTGGTAACTATGACCTCAAAGGTCCGATACTCAGTGCACTCCAAGGTTGCTGTATAAGCATACTGAAAAAGGCATTTATTATTTTTATTTATTTATCTATTTATTTATTTATATATTTATTTACTTATTTATTTAATTATTTTATTATTTATTTATATTTCCCTCCTTTTTCTTTCTTTTATTTGTTTATGTGCTTGTTGGTTTCTCCTATTCGCTGATGTATACTTTGCCCTAATATAATGTCTAGTTTCTGCTTTTTTTGTTGTTTTTTTGTTGTTTTTTTTAACCTATTGTATGGTAGTTATTTAAATTATGATATATTTTTTTAATATCATTATACAGTACAGAAGGTTTTTATACAGGTACAGTAATTGGTGTGCATAGAATTCACGGATAGTCTGAGCCCAAAAAAGAGAAAAAAAAAAAAGAAAAAAAAAAAATAAAAAAACAGTAGATCTGGAGCTAACAATGCACCAGGTGAACCCAGAGATCTTAGTCCAGTGACAAACGCGAGCGAACTTGGATTCCTGGTGAGTAAACAGAAGTGAAGAACAGATGATAGCCTAGATCTAGAGCAGAACTCGACGTCTGCCTTTAGTACAGTCTAGGAAGAAGTCAGAGATTCGTGCTCATCTAGACAGGTTTTATTTTTCGTTTTTGTCGTCTGCTTGCTCTAATAGTGGTGGATGCAATCGACTGCAATTAATTGTTTATTATGATTACTGTTGAAAATGTCCTTTGCAGCCGATTATTTCCGATTATTTGTTGTTACTCGATTACTTCCAGATGACTGAAATCGATGATTTTTGTTTCCCTAAAGCATATTATCCCTTCGTAAGTTTTCGTCAACATAAAACTGCTCTGAATTCTGAGATTAGGTTACAGAGAGACAACGAGGAACTTAGAATGTCTAAAACCATGTCATCTGTAATACTGCGATTGATCAAACAAATTCGTTCAGGAAGGAAAGATAATGCATTGTGTTTTTTATTAAATTAACAAAATTATTTCGTCAAGTCCTTTGTCACTCTTGATGAACTTCGACATAGGTTCCATGAAATAGAAAAAAAAATTAAAAAGGAAATATTGTCCGTCTCATTTGTTTCTCCCGTCTCAGATATATATACAAATGCACGGTTGTTCAAGAGATTTCCATCATGTGTATATCCACACAAACACATCTGTTTCTATAAGAGATTTGGCTTAATCGTAAACACCCAAAACAAATCATTTATCTTAATTTGCTATGTGTGATTTGCTAAAGTGTTCTTTTAGTGTTGTTGTTTTTTTTGTGCATATTAGGGCTCATTAAATATCAATTTAAAATATGGTCACAAATTTTTTGAGACTCGCTGCTCTGTTTCTAATTGCGTCATAGGGTTGAAATTAGCCATGATTATTCATTTAATGATGTTTGGGTTGCAAAGTTGTATATATTCATTATCGTTAATGTTATTGCAAAGAGGGTTCACGATTATGTGTACATTGTATTTGATTGTAATCGCCATAAGACGTGGATTATTACTTGAGTACTTGTGGTTAGAGTAATAGTAATCGTGTTTACTATAAAATATCGAATCGCCCAGCATAAGCGACTAATAAATTTGAAAGTTTTGTTAATATGAGTAATCGATTTCATGTTTCTATTGACAAGTCCCGCAGTATTTGATTAATTTTGAACACTCGATTACAGCATACCTACAAAGAAAACTGATAGCTGCAAGAAACTAAAACATTTTATAAAGTGTTATTTACTTTAAAAAAACATAGACTACTCCTTTTCCCCATTTCTAATCTCTTATCTACCCCAGTGTCACACAGCCTTGCATTTAGGTTAACAGTTGACACAACAAACCAAGGTCTAACACATGATTAAGTCTAATAAACTGAGCTGGTGAAGTCTCACTATGCTACGAACCAGACAATGTTCTTTTCATCACATGATGGCACGTTGACGCTCAGACACGGTCAGACATGCGAATAGCTTTATTGAATGATAGTAATAATAATTATAGTGATAGTAACAATGATTATAATAATGCGGTTTATATGAGTCGGGTTAAGGCCTGCTCACGCGACTCCATAGCCTACTATTATTACCCCAACAGGCCAGATTACTCCTGACTTGCTCAACTCCTAAGGGTATACTGTGCAGCTGCCATTTACAGGCACTAACATTCTGACGAGGTCTTTCACTGCATATAGCCAGGTACCCATTTTAAAAATGGATGGACTGAGAAAATTATGAAAGAAATACTTTCCCAAGGCACTTATAGCATGACCGTGGTCGGGAATGGAACCCAAGACCGTTAGGTCTTACGTCGAAAGCCGCGACCCTTCGGCCATGCTGCTCAACAACGTGATGAGGTTGTACGTCTTTCGTTGTTAGAGTAATCAGTAATCTTGAGTACTAAAATTGGAGGTATCGCCCAGTATTCCCACGAGTAGTTTTTGGCTATCGATACCGTATATTTCACTTGGTATAAAATAATGACTGCAAAGTAATATGACTCCTATGAGGGCCATAACTAGATTCCAGAAACCCTCACAGTGCGGGGAGGGGNGGGGGGGGGGGGGGGGGGGGGGGGAATCAGGGTGCACCCGAAGCAGGAAGGAGAGAAACGGGATAAAAGAAAAGAAGAGGAGCAAAGAGAAGAGGAGAAAGAGGGGAAGAGGGATAGAGAGAGAGAGAGAGAGAGAGAGAGAGAGAGAGAGAGAGAGAGAGAGAGAGAATGAGAACTGGAGATTGTAATTCATGACACACGAATGGCCACCATACCATCATTATTTATTTACTTTATTTGGTTTGAAAGTATTTATAAATTAAAAACCAATTAATTTTTTAAAAACTTGTTATTATTAATTTGCGAATAAATATAGTGTAGCGATGTTTTATCAAACTGTCCTAAAGTAATTTTAATGAAGACAGGTCGAGTAGCATTTTTTGGTGGGTGATGAAAAAGAACTCTTGGTGAAATTTAAAATATCAGATTTGATGCCATACGCTGGTTTAAAGATAATGTTTTAATTGCCTTTGAAATCCAGATCTGATGCTTGAACAATGTCACAGAAAATTTTAGGTATTGAAACATTACAGGTAGAAAGTTATTCTAGGCCGATACCAGGCCCCTCTTATATTGCACGACCACTGTCATATTTTTATGTAAAGTTTTGATATTTTGAGGAGTTTGACACAAGATACATAATTATTGATAATTTGTTTTGTTTTTTTTTGTTTGTTTGTTTGCTATGACAGGCAGACAACAGAATATAAGTGTATTCTTATTGAATTTTTCTCTTTAGGTTGACTTTAGCAGAGTAAGGTACCATCTTCATGTTAAAGGCAGAGTGATTTTTTTTTTATGTTTGATTTTTTCCAGACTTCCATTAAGAAGTCATGCTACTAACAAAAAAATGTTCATCAAACTTCAACTAAAATTACCCCTGTTGCTACTTTTGTCTCATTTCTTGACAACTTCCTCCGGGGAGTATTTTCTTTGATTCTCCTAGATTATATTTAAAGGCCGTGGAATGTCATCTATGTTAATTTCTCTTCCCCCCCCCCCCCCCCCCCCCCNTTCCTAAAATTGAAAATCATGCCTAAATTTTTCAATTAATCTTAGTCAGAAATTGCCACAAACTGCTTCCTTGCTTCCTGGTTTAAAAATTTTCCGGGAAAGCATACTCTTGGACCCACTTCCCCAATACTACATTATGTTCTCGATTTTGGCTGTCACGCTCTTGCCTGACAACATCTACCCTCACATTATGTTTTGTCATACGTAAGAACATTCAACAAATATAGAGCCAGGTAGACCTCTGTCATTTTTTAAAAGGTTAATACATGCGGCTTGGGATGAGGAGGGGTCTTGTGGGGATGGGGAGGAAGAGGTAGTTACGGCCCTTTCTGTTATGGTAAGAAATTATGCAAACAGACAGTTACTAATGGGATTTTAAAAATATGCTGTGTCTTCCTAAATTACAACATAATTATAGCTACTACGAGATCCACAACTCTACTGTACTGGAAAACAGCTGGAAAATAAATGAACTGCCACGTTCTTCGCTTCTAAGTCATAACAGTCATGAAGCCTTCAAATATTTGGCTAGATGAAAAACGTCAAATTACTCGATACATTAAGAAAGGTACTCAGCAATATGGATACCCCCACAGGTACTCTCTGTCGAGTATTTGATATCGTTACCTCTCAGCATTACCGACTAGAACTGCACGATAGGGTTGGTCCAGTGTTGCCACTCACATAAACAAGAATAGAACACCTCTGGGTTTTTATTTCATAAAATCATCTCGTAACTAAATATTATATTTGCATTTGTTTCCTATCGCTCATAACTAGCCAGATTACAGCACAATTTAAATCACATCAGAAGCAGGATTGCCATTCTGGCGAGTTTGATGACATATTTATAGAAATTTGGCAGCTTTCAATAAAAATATTACCCACAGTAAAGTTTTCAAATTATTAAATCTGTGTATATTTTTAATTATTAAAATGTTCAGCCCTTCGTTTGGCATTTCATCATCGGTATAGCCTACAAGACAAGAATTTGCCATTCGGAATCCAGAGAGTGAGGACTAAAAGAATGGCCATCGATTCACTTAGCGCTTAGAGAGAAATGAATGGCGTATAGAGTAGCAGCACACAACTAGAGTGGCAACAAGGGGCTGGTCGTAACTTAGGCAGCAGTGCTGACACCAAAGCCAACGTCATCTGACAAAAGGGCTCATCTTTACTGAAACTTGTTTTTGCGAAGATTGAGCGGTTCTCTTTCATAACATAGCTATGTGTTTCTACAAAATTCGTGTCTAATTTCTGTAACCTTATGACGGCATTCACATTTTCGCAGAAATATTTATTGGGGAGATGATTATTGACCTGAAAATTACAACTGTTTAAACGACTGATGTTGTCGGGAAAAGCAGCATACACCCTTTTGTCAAAAGACGTTAGACAAACTCCAAGGGTGCGGTTTTGGTGGTTGTAGCTGGTCACGGTGAGGAAGTGTGCGCACCTCCTAGGTGTAGAGTGAAAGCTCTGTAATTAATTTATCTGTGTGTAGACTATGTTCGAACATCCTAACATAATAAACAAAATAACAACAACATCAACAACAATATTAATAGTATGCTGATTATAGGAATGAACTACACATTATAACTATGCCATTCTTAAAGACACAGGAGATTTGCAAGTAAAAATTCTTCACTGATGTCTGAAACACTTACGTCTGCTTGCAGAAGACAACCAGCATTGACTGGTTGACCTTAACCTTGTTTTACTTTACATCGAAATGATGTTTGTCATCAAGTGATAGTATTTTTAGAAGTCTCCGAATAGGTCAACTGTCCAAGTGGACACTATAATAATATGAGCAGCCAAGCAATCAATTTTCAAATTAGTATCAAGCGAATCAAACGAATGTTGTGGTTAGGCTGTATACAATTATTATTAGGATATTATATGTCTTTATTATTCTGTAGCATTACGATATTCCGAGTGAAGATCAGACAGACATAGGAACCATTAAACAGCGAACAGACATACATAAACAAATCAAAGAACCAACAGACAAACAGAGTTGAGAACAGACTCGCACAGCGTGCAGACAAACAAAAATATATGATAGATAAGACAGACATGCCGTGCGTTGGCAGACAAAAGCACACACAAATATAGTCATCACAGACAGATAAAGGAAGATACATTCATACTGTGCTCTGACAAACAAAAGAAATAAAGGAGGGACAAGAAAAACTGGAAACAGATTTTAAAGAGTGGCATTTTTCCACAGGGTCACCTTTAAAAAGACTTTATATCGTGAAATAACAACAAGGGAAATGAGGGAAACAAGCAGACATGGAGAAGAGACAAACATGAGAATGACTCTTTAATCAATCGTTTTACAATAAAATATGTACTAACACGTTAATATATTTGGACTTGGAGGTGAGTAAGAACGATCACTTTGGAGTATGACACAAACAGACAGATAGACCAAGATGGATGAAGGGGAAAGAATGAGAGAGACATTGTAAGAAATAGGGAGGGAGAGAAAGAGAGAGAGAAACAGAGGAAAGGAGAGAGAGGGAGAGAGAGTGGAAGACACAGAGAGAGAAAGAGAGCGAAAGAGAGTGAAAGACCAATAGAATAAGAGAAAGAGAGAGAAAGATAGAGAGTGAAAGAAAGAGAAAGAGAACGACAGAACGAAGGAGACAAAGGAGAGAGAAAGACAGAGAAAGAAAGAAAGAGGAAGAGCATGAAAGAGACAGGGACATATAAGAAAAAGAAAGAGAGAGAGAGAGAGAGACAGAGAGAGAGAGAGAGAGAGAGAGAGAGAGAGACAGAGAGAGAGTGAGAGAGTTAGATAATAGATCTTAAAGGGGTTAAGGGGTTAAATGTCTCTTCTTCCAGAATTGATGCACTCACCTGGTGAGTTTGTGATCCTGACAATATTTTGGAACCCTACACACATGGTATCATACTCACCGGAATGGTGTACTGTGAATCACGTGAAGAAATTCGCCGATCAGAGTCGCCAGTCGTTTCCTTCACACTTCCACACAAGTACAGTCACTATCAAGAGAACACGGCACTACAAGTCTAGATTTCACTCGCCTCTACCTCGTACATCAATATCAACTTCGGGTTGTCATGGACGTTAATAGTAAATAAATACTTAGTATTGATGACAAGTGTGATAAACTGACACCGTATTAAATGCCAGCTACAATTGATGTCATGTACGCACACAGCTCGTTTGGTCTTATATACAGTCTTTCGTACAGAATGAACTGTAGCCTTGCCACTTCCTGGCTTGCCAAATATCAACGAGGGCTCGCTTATTTGCGGTCAGAAATAGAAGCATTGTAAACCTGAATAAGTAGACCGAGACGGCCATGTATCCTGGCAAACAAACAAGCGGGAAGGCAAACACACAAGCAAGCACACAGACAGGCAGACATATTTATTGTGGGCCAAACGTTTCTTGTAGCGTGGTTGAAATCGCCCTCTTTTAAAATTCTCCTTCAGGATCAAACCATAACCATATCGCCATTAATGTTCCTTGTTGTTAGCTTGTTTTTTCTGGTTATTGGAACCTATCGTTTTTTACCTCTTTCGGCCCTATTAACAGTTTGTGTTATTCTACGAAAACCACTCTGATTTAGGGAAATTTCTCCTATGGAAGTTAAAGTACTTCTTTTGCCCGATCTTTTAAAAGGAAGAAAAAGAGGCGTCAACGCCCAAATATGTTTAAAATCTTTTTCAAAAAAGGTTACCTCAAATTCTGATTTGGTCCCCAATTTTTCCTTAGGCTGGTTTTGACAGCATGCTACTACCTAAGTTTATACACTCTATTTTTTATATCTAGAACGCTCCAATAGTACCTGAAACTTTAAATTTGGAGGCTTTATTTAGATCACAGGTTATTTCACATATTTCTACACCCATACACTGTCTGCCAAGCCCAGCTACCCCCTCCTCCCCCCTCCTCCCCATCCCCCAAAAAGGGGGATTTTATAGATTAGCGGATTAACTGGGTTGTACAAAATGAATGATTTGCCTTTCTAAGAGGTGCCAATAATCTGGTCACAAGCCGTCCATTAACATCAAATATGTACTGTTAGTATTAAAATCAGCGCTATGAATATCACATACATGATTATATCTGGGTCAGAACATGTCATTAAACAGCGTGGAAAACGTTCTGTACAGTTTCTTTATGCCAAAAATATTTTTTATGGAGAATTACATGAATACTGCACTTTTAAACCAGTGTGTATTGCATAATAATAACGTCTTTGTTACAGTGAGTCACATGCAGCTTATGGGTTTTCCCATTTCTGATGTAATGACTGTGTATTAGAGGTTATGCACGGTTGTGGGGGTGTAAAAAAAGTGAGTCACTGATCTAGTAAAAGATCAGTGACTCACTTTTCAAAAATTTAGTGCGGTAATCGTGTAGGAGAAGGGGGAGGAGAAAACATTTCTGGATTTAATTTCACTCCTACAATCACGTTTGTCTGCCTGACTGCCTGTCTGCCTGCCTGCCTACCTGCCTGCCCGCCCGCCTGCCTGCCTGCCTGCCTGCCTGCCTGCCTGCCTGCCTGCATGCCTGCATGCCTGCATGCCTGCCTGCCTCATTGCCTGCCTGCCTGCATGTTTGTCTATCTGTCTCTTTGGGTCCATATTTCTGTGGTCATGTCTTCCTGTCGTTCTGCCTGTCTGTCTTTCTTTTTACTGTGGTCCTTCTGTCTGACTGCCTGTCTTCCTGTCTGTCTGTCCCTATTTCTGTTTTTCCGTCTGCCTGCCTCTCTCTCCTTTTAGTTGCAAGCCTGTCTATATGTCGCTTTGTGTCTCTTTATCTATTTTTCTGCCTCTATGCATCTCTGACTTTCTGTCTGCCTATCTTTCTGTCTGTCTGCCTGTCTGCCAATTCGCCTGCCTACCAATCTGCCTGTTTACCTGCCTGCCTGCCTGCCTGCCTGCCTGCCTGCTTGTCTCATCCAGTGCTCTATTCCCTCCTTGTTAGTTGTATCTAGCATGAAACCTGTTCTCTTCTCAACCCTGGACCCTCTTCCTCATTACCCTCCTCTGTACCATCCACATCTTTTCACTCCCGTATAATAAGTTGTACCTTTAATTTGTTTCAAATTTTCACCTGTGCAATTCCTTCAGGAGTCCAGCTTAAAACTGATATAAACAAACAAGATACCGTACAAGGTATTGATCCGAACAAACCTCACCCATTCTGAAGCACATACAAAAACAACTCACAGCTTGTATGTAAAATGGAAGGCTAGGATTTGAGGCGGGTTATATTAAAGGATGAAACAGTGAGAGGGAGGAAGAGAGGGGGAGAGAGAGAGAGAAAGAGAGAGAGAGAGAGAGCGAGAGAGAGAGAGAGAGAGAGAGAGAGAGAGAGAGAGAGACTGGCGAATGAATGAGCGAAAGAGGCAGAGGGCGAGAGCTACATGGAAAAAAAAACTGGGGAAGGGGTCTGCAGGCTATGCGTGATAATTATATTAAACACATATTAACGTTTCTTTTCCTCGCCAGCTTTTATGCACTTTCTAACCCGTTTTTAATCATTTAGATCAATAACATTTTCTGCATCTACTCATCCGGATCTTTATTACACCCATCTCGTCACACTTTTGAAACAACTATATTATTTAGCAACTGCAGTTCTTAAAAAAAAAACAATTATTGCCAGCAGGCTTCTTACCAACTACAATTTTTACCAACTACAATTCTTACAAGAACAAGTCTTGCCCACTGTAGTTCTTACCAACTACATAATCTGTAATCATTTTAAGTTTGCACTTTAATAACATCATGGTCCCAACACGCACGTCACAATACTGAGGGCGGAATATTTCAGGCCTCATAAATTATGTAAGTCACTTAAGACGTCAAACCAGGAAATTAAATCATGACAGGAAATTCCACTTGGTATTAGCTGTCTTTACGCTCCTTTATTGAACAGAAAGCAAGAGCGTTTCTGCTTTTTAATAACAGAACCCTACATGAACATACCCTCTCGATGAAAAATCAACCCCAATTCTTCTCTATTAGTGACACTATTCAAGTTTTTTTGCTGTGTATCTCTCTCTAAGGCCATCTCTCTCTCGTTCTCTCTCTCTCTCATATACCATATCTTTCTTTCTCTCTCTTTCTCGCTCTCTTTCTGATACACTATTACTCTCTCTCTCTCTCTCTCTCTCTCTCTCTCTCTCTCTCTCTCTCTCTCTCTCTCATACACCATACCTTCCTCGCTCTCTTTCTCGCTTTCTTCCTGATACACTATTGCTTCCTATCTCTGACACATCATCGCTTTCTCTCTCTCTCTCTCTCTTTCTTGCACTCTTTTTTGATACACTATTGTTCTCTCTCTCTCTCTGGCTCACTCACTCTCTCTCTCTTTCGTGCTCCTTTTGATTTTACCTCTCCCGCGCCGTGCCTGTCTCTTCCTTCTCTCTCATCTCCTTGTTTCTCTCACACTAGTTGTCTCTAAATCACATGTGAAAAACACAAGCAGAATAGTCGTTCCCTAACTCCTCCTCTTCCTGCTCTCTATCCCACCTGGACATCCTTCCCCNTTATTGCAACAGAGTGTATTTGAATAAGCAATGGAGTGAGATTGGAGAAAAATTTAATCTGGACGGTAAATGACATTGTTTTTTTAATCCATCATTTGTTTATCAATTCACTTTCTCGCACGCTTCCTCTCTCTCTCTCTCGCTCTCTCAATCTCTCTCTCTCTCTGTCGGTGTCTATCTGTCTCTCTCCCCTTTTTACCTCCTCTCTCTCTCTCTTTCTCTCTCTCTTTCTCTCTAACCTCTGACTCTATCTCTCTATCTTAACGGGACATCAACGAGAGCCACTCTGTTGGTAGCAAACACAGTGGTTAACATGACGGTGTAGTTAACGTGAGGAGAGCTACCAACAGAGTGCCTCTCGTTGATGTCCCGTTAAGATAGAGAGATAGAGTCAGAGGTTAGAGAGAGAGAGAGAGAGAAAGAGAGAGAGAGAGAGGAGGTAAAAAGGGGAGAGAGACAGATAGACACCGACAGAGAGAGAGAGATTGAGAGAGCGAGAGAGAGAGAGGAAGCGTGCGAGAAAGTGAATTGATAAACAAATCGTCGTTCCAACCGCAAAGTGGCACATCGTCAAATTTTCAGGTTTTGAGTTATTGGCACCAGGGTGCTCCTTTCTTGTCATATTTTCATGTTCCGAAAAATTACGGGCGAAATCGCAATAGTTTCAGAGTTATGCAATGGAGATCACTTTGCGGATGGGACGGATCTCCAGATTCACTCAGATTATCCCACCGCAAAATGACACATGCGCATGTGCCAGTTAGTGGATGGGCTGGGCATCAGAGATCAGACCGGGTCTCCTAGCCACAAACTGACCCATCGCCACCTGTCAGTCATAAAACGCTGAACCGGGATCCTCGCCTCGGAAGGAGGTGTGAAATGCCACAGCTGGCCACATCATCTGCGTCTTTGATTTTGGTTTGTTTCTCGGTCGGCATAATTTCAAGTGTACGTGTGAATCAATTTTCTACCCTCGGTTTGACGGTCGGAGGAACGAAAGATGTCCCGTTATTGCGTTGGCATTGTCTGCCGACGAGGTAACAGTTATTGTTTAAGTAACACATTGCCTTGATTGACAAGTGGAGAGTTCTTTTTAATGCACTGACCAATAACGAGCTACTGATTGCAGTTCGTTTGAATCCCCGCCCCAATCTTCTGAAATATAAAAGAAAACGCACCAGTGTTTGTATTTCTGATTGTCAGTCATTGAGTTTTGTGGCTCTGATTGAGTATTCGTGAAGCTTTCCATACAGCACTCAAGCAAACAACTAGCTTTAAAGATGAAGCATTTTGATGTTATCGTGAGATGGGACATAGATGCCTCTGTCAACACTGTGAGTACGAAAGACCTGAGGAAAATGAGAGGCACGAAGAGGTTCCAGGTTGGAGCTAATGTTGAGATGTGGTGGTCTCCACATGGGAAATTTTACACCGGTGAAGTCATTGGTTTCCAGAAGAACACCGGAGATATGGACACTGAATCTGTCACATCAACTGGATCAGATTCTGATGACGACGTGCCACTTGCTGTCCTCAAGACCCGTGTCGCTCAAGACATTTTCCCAGGTCATGATTCTCCTAATCATGAATACGTGCAGAGCTGCAGTCAGAATGGGTGCCATGAAGAAATCTTTGCGGCTTGCCCCATCTGCATCAGCTTGCTCTGCTTCGATCACTTTGATCACCTTACACCATGTGAGGATCATATTGAACTGCCTCTAGAGGACGTCTTGAATGCACTCAACGAATCCTTTGGAATGGAGGAGATGTCTGCACCGCAAGCAGCAGTGACAAGCGAAGCCCCACGTCCTCCTTCAGCAGAGAAGGAAATACATGACCTATCGACAGCGCCATCAACCTTGAGTGATATCACAAATCATTCATCACCCATTCGGAAAAGGAGGCATCTGTGAACACCAGCTGATGACAACATTTCAAACAGTAGTTCTACGGATCAGCGGAAGCGGGCGAAGAAACTCAGAGACTCTGGGCATTCTTATATTTCTTCTTTGTCCACAGAAAAAGAAACCCCCCAGCGACGGAAATTAAGAGATAGATGCAACAGTGTCTATTGTGAGCTGAGAGACCTGTGCTGTGGCCAGGTATCCAATGAAGAACGTGAGGATATTTTAAATTCTTACTGGGACTTAGCTGATCTACAGCTGCAACGAGAATGGCTGTGTCGATATATCGAGTCTACCGTGCCCAACAGTCGTCTTCCAGTGGATGCATTCCATCCAAAGACACATACTTTCAAATATTCCCTTCCACATTTGGAGACCCGGATACCCGTGTGCCGTTCCTGAACACACTTGGTATTAGCTGTCGCCAAGGTAGGACAGCAATGTCTAAACTCAGCGAAACAGGGACTGTGAATAAAGAAATGCGTGGTGGTCGATGAAGTGCGCTACAGGAATCTGACGTGGTCAAACGTTGTCGTGTGAGAGATCACATCAACAAATTTCCTCGGGTGGAAAGCCACTACTGCAGAAGCAGTACATCTTATGAGTACATATCGGCTGACATTACAGTGAAAAAATTGCACGAGATGTTGCAAGAGGAGGTGGGAAAAGAGAATGGGGTGAGTTATGAACTCTACAGGCAAGTTTTCTAAGAAATGAAAATAAAAGTGCATAAGCCCAAGAAAGACATGTGCGGTCTGTGTGATACCTACAGGAAGAATAAAACACCTGATGCAGAAGTTATACAACAGTTTTCCCGCCATCGAGAAGAAATCAGCGAGGTTCGTAATCTTAATGAAAAACTGAAGAAAAACTCTCAAGTGAATGGCAACACTTTAGTTGCGGTATTCGATCTCCAGAAGGTAATATTTACCAATTTCTAACCGCAGTGAACTGTTTTATAAAAGGCGCCTCTCGAATTATAATTTCACCATTTTCAATTTGACAGAGAGCCAAGGCCATGCATACTTCTGGCATGAAGGCATAGCCAAGCGTGGAGCTAACGAAATTGCCTCTTGTCTTCACAAATTCTTACAAGAAGCTGACAAAAGAGGTGTGACAGAGGTTGAACTCTTTTCGGATGGCTGCTTTGGGCAGAATAAAAACTCTGTTTTGCCAACTATGTTCAAGGCTTTTCTTGAGACAACATCAAGTGTGCAGTCGGTCACTTTGCACTTCTTTGAAAAGGGGCACGGTCAGAGTGAAGGCGATGCTATGCACAGTGTGATTGAAAAAGTGCTGAGGAGACATAGGGAATTATTCTTGCCATGTGAAGTAGCACATATTATTAAGTCTTCATGCAAGACAAGGCCTTATGAAGTCACATTAATAGAAACTAAAGATGTGATAGATTGGAAGAGTCTTGCACAGGCAAATGGAATTCTTCGGGTGAGATCTTCTGAAGAAGGTGTCACTATTAACTGGCCTGACTTTAAATCTATTAGAGTCAAGAAGGTCGACTCAGACACAATTTTCTTCAAGGTGTCACACTCCCAGGGACTGTTCTATACCATGAAACTCGGAGGAAGAAGAAAGTATACTGGATTACCTAAGCAAGCTTATGAGACACCACCAAAGGTTTCTGCAGGAAAATACTCCGATTTAATGTCACTGTGTGAAGGACTAACCCCTCTTATAAGTCACCCGGACCACCTAGTGTTTTACCGTAACTTACCTCATGAAAGATAATATGAGGAGTTTACACATCAGCTTTAAAGCACCAGCATGTGTAGGCAGTGCATTCCATTAAGAATAGATTTTTTAAAGAGAATTTCAACATTGTTCCATGTGACACTAATATATTGTGTTGCCTGTTTCCAGCCTTCACATTGATGTTCAAACGTTTCAAAACTTAAACATTTTCCTTGTTTCAGTTGATCTTGTCTATCTTGACTTGCCTTTTGGTTCTACTTTTTATGTTTTGCATTAAAGAAACAGGGCATGCGAGAGAGAGAGAGAGAGAGAGAGAGAGAGAGAGAGAGAGAGAGAGAGAGAGAGAGAGAGAGAGAG
>JAWQUT010000810.1:91855-111443 GCA_033807755.1 Ellobium chinense
TGTTTAAAAGACTATCTTGATAGCCTAGATGACCCCCTTCGACCACCATAATGTAAACATTGGGTTTCCAGGTGGGTACCTGCAGGTACCAGCTGCTGGTTAAGGTTATTGGAACCTACTGTTTGTTTCTTCTTTCGGGCTAATTGACGGTTTGTGTTATTCTACAAATACCACATGTTTTCACTAATCTCTTCCAAAAATGGTCACCTGGAATTCTGATGTGGTCCCAAATTTTTTATTAGGTTGGTTTTGACCATGTGCTACTATATAGGCCTACACACTTTTATTTTTATCTAGAAGTAGAAGGCTCAAATGTACCTGGACTTTAAAAGTGGATGCTTTATTTAGATCACAGGTCAATTTACACATATCTACACCCTGATACTAGCTGGCAGGGCCCCAAAAATGGGTAATTTTATACATTAGCGAATGAATTGGCTTGTACCAAATGAGTAATTTGCCCTTCTTATAGGTGTCAAGAATTTGAATACCTGAAAATAAATGCAATATTTTTCTCTCCACAAGTGTAATATTAATAAACAAAGGAACCCTACACACATTATGGTATCGTACTTACTGAATGATGTACCAAAGAACTTCAGATGGTCTGTGAGACTTATGAATCACGTGAAGAAATTAGCCGATTACAAGGGTCAGTCATTTCCTTAACACTTCCCACATAGTACAGTCACTAACAAGAAAACACGGCACGACAAACCTGGATTTTACATGCCTCTGCCTCGCACTTCAATGGCAACTTCGGGTTTTTATGGACGTTAACAGTAAATAAACACGTAATATTGCTGACGAGTGTCATAAACCGCCATTACAGTGTATCAAATGCCAGCTATACACACCGTCTGTTTGCCCTGCACGTTGCATGCAGCTGTAGACTACCCACGTCCTGGCTTGCCAGTCTACCAAAGGGGGCTCGCTGGCTCACAATCCGGCTTACGTCATTTCTTACAATCCGCTTTTCCCCCGGACAGCAAAACCACTCAACGTTTGAGAAAAAACAGATTTACATACAGATGAGCGAATCTGCATTCGTCATGAATGAGCCAATGAGCAAAATAAATTTGTCCTTCTAGTTGATGTCTAAATGAGATATAATAATATGGTAACAGTTTCGCTGAAAATAATTCAGAACTGACATAATTCAGGTGCAAATAAGGTGAAGAGCGGGAGCAAACGAAGCTTTACCACTGAATTAAGCTTCCGGTTCTTAAAACTAGGCCTGGGATTTAGATTAATGAATTCATTTATTTAGAAATATAATCTAAGAAGCCATATCATACCCAAAAAAGCAAAACAAAACAAAACACACACACACAATGAAATGTGCGGTGATTTTTCGTTTGTGATATCCATCACCAACCACAAAACTTTAGGGCATCGACAAAGACAGCCACAGCAGATTCGAGGAAAGATCTGGAGAAGACAGCTCAAGAACTGGCAATGCAAGCAGGGTTCAGAAGCGGGGACATCAGGAGCTAAGAATTCGTCCAGAAGCTGAGCCTAAAACATCAACCAGTGGGAATGTAAAGACTAATTTAAGATTGACACTGACGGCTGTAAATAGTTTTAAAAACAGTTCTAAAATGTAATCAGTCATTTACAAGTACATCTTCATCAATGCCCTTCCACCTCCAAAGTTGGTGGTCAGGGGACAACAGAAGAATAAGATAAAATCTTAATGGAATACATCTGGTTGAATGCACAGTAAGATTAAAGTTTTGCTCAAATAAAAATCTCTTTTTGCTCAAACATGGCCTGCTTTGCTCTAATGTAATGTAACCGACAAAATATAAAGTGGGGCAGGATCAAAGTCGTGTGCCCAGCTTGTACTAAACTGTTTAGACTGGGGATAAGAAGTGGGCAGGGAAGGAAGACCCTCAAGTCCGTGTATAGAACCACCCAACCGTACTGAGATGAACATTACAGCACGACCTGATCAGCTCTGAACATAACACAAGAGCGTCACTATTCTGTACAATACAATTTCTTCCGTGAAGTTCCCCCCCCCCCCCNCCCCCCCCCCACTCATCATTACTCTTTCCATCTCTTCCTTCGAGTCTACGTTCTTACCATCTGCTATCCCTTTCTCCCTTTTCGTACATTTGTGATAACTGTATCTCCTCATTCCATGTACAAAGGTTATGTTTGGCTCATTTTCTCACCGCTAATCAAGAAGTGTGTACTGAAGTTCTTGGAGTCACTTTAACCTCCCGAGACAACCAATCATGATGTATCTGAAGCTGATGAGTCAGTGAAACATGACTGCAGTGACACAGCTCTTTCTTCAATTCATTACCTGTTACACATTGCGGATGTTGAAAATGGCTTGCTATGGGGAAGATACCTTGTATCCTACCCAAAAACCTCAACCACTAACATCACCACCACCACCAACACCAACACCATTACCACTAGCCTCACCCCTTCCCATCTATTCTCCTCAGACCGTCATTTTTTTTTGTTTAATAGAGCTCCATTGTGTAAATGCTGCATACTAAAATCTTAGGTATAATCCTGGAATAGCACCGATTTAGTCGATACCATTTATATTTGGTATCGGCGGTGCTGTTCCAGGAGTATATAGGCATGAGACTAAATGAAGCACAGTTCAATATCGATACCGAATCGCAGTTCAATATCGATACCGAATCGGTGCTATTCCAGGATTATGCCAAAACTTAAAGATTATAAATATAATCGTGAATGTGTCGCCACACCAGACAAAATACAGTAATCTATTATTGCAATCGAATACTATAAGGGTTCCTGTGACCGCCTGTATGATCCTTACCTTTCATTAACGTATTCCAGTAATTAGTCGAAATTCCTAAAACATTAGTAATGTTCACTGTAGGGAACGCAGTACGTTTATGAACGTATGGATTATGCATACGGCCATTGATTTGCGACAGCTGGAAGAGTTCGTTTGGTTGAGTCAGATCATTTTGACCCTTCTTGACCTAGATATGCATGGTTTTAAATTACAACAACTTCGTAAACAAGATAAAAATGAAAGAATATTTTCAGTCAATAGAAACTCTAAAACGTTAAAATACGTAACCGTAAGCATTCAATGCAATGAGTTGTTGTTGTTGTTGTTGTTGTTGTTGTTGTTGTTGTTTTTCAAGCAATATTTCATAGGATGATAAAATAGAAGGATGTTTATACCAGAAAGTTCCCGTAGAAAACATTAATATAGTAAATGTTTAAGTGAGTATTCACGTACAGAAGCTCGCCTTACTAGTTGAAAGGGCTGAAAAACTAAAAATCAAGTAAAAGCTGAGGTATGAGAATTACTGAAAATATCCTTTATAATTTTTGTTGATACAACAGATCTTCTAGAATGTCAGTGTAAAAATGTTAAGAGACCAAATACAAAGTAAAATTCAGTTATGAAAGATACAACATCATGAATTTTGTGAAAGAGATGCTCAAGAATCTATGACTAATATGCGAAAAGGATATACCAAAGTACAGTGATATCCAAAAAATATATAAACCTGCATAGGGAACATGTATTAATGTGAGTCACGTAACGTCACGACTTTTTGCACCCCAGTCCCAGCATAGGACAAATCCACCCATATTCTTATTCTACCCTGAAAGAGCTTGGGGATTTCTTTAAAAAAGCGAAATCGGTGTGCAAAGGCAGTCGTGTGATGCAACCCAAAGTTGCCGTGTGTAAGAGGTGTATTTAACATAACTCCAGATCACAACAGTGTTGAATTGGCAGAGGATACATTGACGGGACATTTACGCTCTTGATGCGGTAATAGTATAAATACTACCGTGCGCTCGCTACCGCTGGGTGAGCAAAAGTACATCGCTCAACCAACTCTACTTGCGGCGATCGTATTTATACAGCTATGTATCCTGGCAACGGGTCATAACATTTCTCGTCATGCGGTGGAAAAACGTATACCCTTATCAAACCGATGGCATGCTCATATGCTTGTGCTCGTGATGTAAACATCACATTCATTCACTTACCAGAAAAAAAATCGAAAGGATACTCTAAGGAATGGCTGATTATCAGGAAAAGACATTTATACTTAACTAGGATGACTAGAACACTATTTACGAATATATTTTTCTCATAATGAAGGTTATAACCCCTAACAGACTGTAGAAATTGTGAAAACAAGTGAACGTTCAAACAAGTAAGCTTGTTTACATTCATTCTCAGTTTTATTGAAAACCAAACACACATCCTTATGAGCAAGAAATGAAATGTGTATGGAAGCAATGTCTTGACTGCTACGTTAGTGTATTATGTCACTTTGCTTCCCTGCGAAAATATTTCCCCGATTGGAAGTAAGATGTTACGATTATTACATGTGAAAAAAAAAGAAGAACGATGATGGGTTGAGAAACCAGCCGTTTTTTGTGTCACCCTATAAAAGGGAGCGTTATCGCCTCAGTTTACAATTCACGGTTCATCACATAGTCCGAAAAGATGGCTAACACAGCACTACGCACAGCTCCCTCCTGTCTCCTCCTATCCCACTCTCCATAACCAAACTCGAAATGAAGAGATTAGTGTGACAGCTAAGTATTTGTCTGCGCGTGACTAAAGTTGCCTTTCCTCCCCAAACCCTCCTCCACGTGAACTGTTCTAGATTACACCAACCTTATTGTGTGTGAGTGTGTGCTTCAATTTACAGGGATTGCATTATATTTTAAGCATTTGCTAACACACACACACACACACGCACACACACACACACACACACACACACACACACACACACACACACACACACACACACACACATACACACACACACACATACACACACACACACACACACACACATATATGCACAGACACACACAAGAGAATCTCTACAATAAATCAAAGAAAACACATGCAGACTGTAAGACAGCAGTACAGACACATAATAAGCAGCCAGACAGACAGCTAGACAGATAGAGAAGGAACACATTTTCACAGACCTAAACATAGGCAGACAGGGCTCTCTTTCATGTGCTTTTCTCTCTTGCTTTCATTTGCCATAAGCTACAGAGACACCTGTTGACAAATCTAGCGACTGCATGTTTTCTTTACGGTCAAATGAGCAAAGCTTTCAACTGAACACAAGTCTGTGTGCGCGTATTTTCACAGTTTAAACCCTAGAATGCCTACCTCAGATAGTCTATATAACAAGACTTTTCAATATAAACTTTTATTGCCGAAATTAAATAAAAGGACAGATTTCTTTAGGGACAGTAGTGGTGTGTGATAAAGATGTTGGTATTTCACAGTTTAAATGGTCAGGATGTGTGCCTCAAATAGAAAGATTTTTCTGTGTCATCAGAGGACTTCCCTCTTGTTACAAACGTCTATTGATAAACGTGAACGATAATACAAGTTTCTTTACGGTCAACACTCAATAGTGATAACTGAAAAAGTAACCTGTCAGACCCATCAGATTTTAGTAGTGAGTCCCTCTCAATATAACACCACTCTTGTATTGATACAGTTCACATTTAGTGGTGATGCCCTCTCAATATAACGCCACTGTTGTATTGATACAATTCACATTTAGTGGTGATGCCCTCTCAATATAACACCATTCTTGTATTGATACAGTTCACATTTAGTGGTGATGCCCTCTCAATATAACACCACTCTTGTATTGACACGGTTCACATTTAGTGGCGATGCCTTCCCTCATAAAATAGCACCGTATCGATACACTTCATTTTGTCTCAGAACAGCAGCCTCAGAAAAAACTGCCCAGCTCATCACGTGACCATGCCTTACAAAAAGTAGTTCTGGTACCAGCTTTTCTACACAGGCGTATTATTTCAATTGTTCACAGTAAGTTTTACCTAATGATCTATAAACTCTCTCCACTCTAATTCAAATGGTCACTATTGGTCACCCTCACAAAAAAGAAGTATAAAATATAAAAATTGTAATCATTATGAGTTTTAAAGTGTATCTCTGTGCCAGAACCACAATCATCAGTGGAACTAAGAACATTGAAGTTCTTGATAATACTTTTTTTTTATTAAAAAAATATGTTAGAATAAATAAATGTTATACAATTCGACAATAACAACATGGAGTATAGATATAAATATATATGCAATGTAACAAGAGAAAGAGTCGACAAAGGTTTCTGTGAATGGCTAAGAATACAGATAATATGGAAGAACACCAATATACACAATACCATATTATAATCTCAATGCAATGAAAGTCAGTTAAACCCTGATTGTGTGCAAAAAGTGCTCTAAATATTTTAAGATCAAAGTCCAAATTCAAAGTTGTGATCATTTCAACAGTAGCAGCTAACAGTGCAATCATGAATGTTATATTCTCATGTCCTCTATATGGCAATTGAGTCCAAAGTCATAATGTCTCAAAACAAAAATGATTTTCTGGGATTAACGTCTTACACTATGACTTTCTTCCTCATTACCATCACTGCATTGTATGAGGTACCATTACTTCAACGGATCCCACTTTCTCTCTTTCTCTCACTGTCTGCTCCCCTTTCTTTCTCTCTTGCGCTCTCTCTCGCTCTCTCTCTCACACACACACACACACACACACACACACACACACACACACACACACACACACACACACACACACAATCACGCTACTGATTCTTACATTTGATTGAGGAAATCAACCAGATCTGGGCAGCCTTTTTAAACNTATATATATATATATATATATATATATATATATATATATATATATATATATATATATATATATATATATATATATATATATATATATATACGTATAAATAAATCAGCTTTGGTAATAGATAATCAGGTTGATACAAGTCAGCATATCACTTACAATGGTATGGTTAAAATTCATTGAACCAGTATAAAAGTCCATGGCTTATGAAACACTGAACAGTCTGTTTCATTTACTTCTTGCAACCCCTTGGAAGCATGGAAAAACTGCGTTTAAAAGGAACTGCTTTTGTCCAGTGATCTTTGAATAGTACATACAGTTTCAGTAATCTTAATGTAAACATAGCGATAAACTAACAGTGATTATTTGGGGTCAATAGATTTTTCAGTGATACACAATTTTACTCTAACATTTTTCAGTATTGTGATGGCAAGATCATCAGTTTACTCTCAAATCATGAATTTCATTTATATTGCATGTTGTCTGTGGGATAAGGTGAGTTATAAACACACACATTAGAAAACATGGCACAAGATCCTATTGGGCCTTCTACACGTACAGTTTGGCCGAACAGTTCTGATCATATAGGCAAACCTTCAAACTGTGCTTGTGGACACAAAAACTGAAGGACTCAAGGCCAAAAATCCTGAAGAAACCATTGGCATCCTCGTACCTAGAAAGTCCATGACAATTAATAAGTAACATTGATTAAAAATCATGAGGTCTACAACTCTATGCAAACAAAATAGTCAGAATTAAACTACAGAAAAGTATGATCCATTCTAGCCATTCTAAAGGTCTTCACAGTAGCAATTCAAAGGAATTCTAACAAAAAATTATATCATAAGATTCTGTAAAAGGATATAATTTCCATCCTTCAAACAAGCCATTCTTTCAAAATAAATTTTCTGAAAAATGTGTGTTCATTCTATAGTGTCAAAACTCTGGAGGAAATAGAAATCTTGACTGTTATCATTTCACCCAGGACCTTAAGTCTATTGCAAATAAATTGTGACAAGTAACAGAAGTATTCTACCTATCAAACAAATTTCATTCTTTGTATTTATCAGTTAGGCCTATTTCCTTCATTAACTTTCATGTTACACGAATTCATTTCTCTAATCCAAGAGTTTATCTAGGTGTTCTATCACAATGAATCTGCAATATTTAAAAACCCCCAATTTGAACTATAGATGAACTGCTGAGAATGGCTAATAAAACTGACATGAATTTACAGGAACAAACTGTCCTTGATACAGGCCCCTCTTTCTTGATGGAAATGTTGATCAGTGAAGTCCTGGAGGGGCTTGGGTGGCATCACACCGAACACAGACAGTCTCTGTCAGCTGTCTAGATGTTGGATGTGTATCCCTGCCAGGAGAACACACCAACATGATAACACATCGGGTGAAAGGAACACAGGTTTTATAAGATTGTCAACACTCAAAGCAATATGGCATGACAAGTTTGATTTACAGATGAAACTGGAGCATACCTTTTGATCGGCTGAAATGATTCTTACCAACTCGCTATCTTTTACACAAAAGAAGAGGGCTGCACTTAGAATAATTTACTGGATGTCAGTTGGTGTTTTCTCCAGATCGAGCAATCACGTGATTCACCCCCCTGCCCCCTCACCCTCCCCCTGCCTAAATTTCAAATTCCCCTAAACATTCATTGAATGCATGCTGATGTCTCCATCTTACCTGCACGCTAAAGTTTCAATACTTGAGAAAAACCTAAATGCCCAATTAAAAATGTTCAAATTCCCACTCAACTCTATGACAAAGAGGAAAGTCACTCCCAACACTTATGGCTTTGAATTATGTCTCTCAATGTATTCTATCTCAGTTATTTTCATTCAGTTTGAAAAGTTCATTTCTATGTGCTAGACCAGTTGAGTAGCTGAAGGTTGTCCTGCATTAATTTGGCAACTCTGTGAAAGATACAGACTAATTCACTACGGTACTTTTTTTTGGGCTATGGCACTATTTGAAAGAGCTACTGGTTCGGGCTTCGAGGACACTTATAATAGAAATTCTACGTAACAAAATACAAACTGAAATTAGTAACATCAGAATCGCCACAATGAAACAAGAGAATGCAGTCAAAAATTCACAAAAGACTCGTTATTTGTAGTTATGGCTTTAGGGTGTTTGGTAAGTGAGGATCACAATTTAAAAGGAAAAAGAATGCAACAATAATTTCATCCTGCATTATGTGCGCTTTGAACATCACTATAGCCGCTTGATTCAGCGGTTACTTTTGCTACCAATTCAAATGGCCACGCTCTCTACACCACGAGTTGATCGCCAGCTTGTGAAACGTGATAAAGGCTCTTGTCAAAGAGTGAAATAGCTTGCCACTCAGGTCTAGCTATCCAAAATTGCTGTCTAGCCCGTGCTAAATGAATATGACGGCATTGATTTGTTAAAACAGGTCCAACATGACGTCATTGACAAACTAAGCCTGATTCCTGAAGACGACGGCACATAGTTAATGAACATACAATTCCTCTTCTGCCCTGAATTACTGCTGCTGTCCCACGTGATAATTAAAACCGATCACACAAATGGGAGAGAATTATAATAGCAATCTTTAGCATTCGTGGTGACACAAGGTTGACCAGCACATGGCCTATCAGCAACATCACCGGTCAATCTATGGCATTTAACAATCTAAACAGTGCACTTCCATGGTAATTCAGTCTTCTTGCCGCTTGTCTAAGTGATAGGCCAGATTCAAGCAAAGTGCTCTGTGGCGGTCATTAGTACTAAGTTGGGGTTGGTCACACAGCAAATAATTACAAACATTTCTAGTTTTTCTGTCTACTTGCAAATTTTGTGGTGAATGTGACCGAGTTTTTTTTTTTTTTTAAGTTCGACTCACTGGTCTGGTCTGACCACATGAAACACATGATTTGCACTACTTATTAATACACTGACCTACTTTTCCAACCTACACTTAAAGTGGCTTAAAGTGAGTAGATTTCAACGACAGAAAAAGCATGTCGTTGACGGTATGATGAAATCGGCCATGTGCATAACAACAAACTTTACAGGAGAGCTAAAAAACTGAATTAATTAAAGAATTCCGCACAAATGACTGTAATACTTAATTCAAATAGTATAGAAATACTTTTTCCTGTTACGTTTCTTACAATAATGTTTAACATTGGCAATTTTTAGAGAAAACAGCTTTTGAAAATAAAATATTGGATATGGCCGAAGTCAAGCGGCATCATGAAATCGGCCAAGCGACATTTACCATGTTGGCTGAAATCATCATGCCGGATCGAGGTCAGCCGCGGATTAACGGTTTCGGCCAAGCGACATCTATCGCACTGGCTGAATTCATCATGCCAGATTGGGGTCGACCGTGGTAGATGGCTGACAATTTGACGATAAATTAATGGGCTTTTATGAACTACCACAACATTGTGGACGGAAGCTTTAACATTAACAACAAGAGACAAGCAAAACAAATATAGCACACAATGATCAGCATTGCAAAAGCAACAACAAGAACTAACAATTAAACATTTATAAAATAAACTTAGAACAAAGCGACTTAAACAGATGATAATTTAATCAAACGATCAATCTTCTTTAGAAATGAAAAAAAAATGAGGGAAAGATGATAATGGTGGAGATGATGAATGATGATGATGATGATGACGGTGGTGGTGATGATGATGATAGTGATGATGAAGATGATGATGATGATGATGATGATGACAATAGCAACAAAATATGGCTAGAAAATTCAACATTCGTTTCATTTTATGAATACAAAAGAAAAAACAACAGAAAGAACAACAATATCCTTTAGATTAACCGACGAGAACATCAGTATCACTATCATAGGTTTTATATTTTCCATAAAAAATAATCATAAATCTGTTCATAACTTCAGCTTTGTCTATCTTCTCATCCCTCCCCATTTTCTTCCTTTTCTCCCTTCCCTGTGTCATCTGTCTCACCTCTTGTCTGGGCAGTTGATCCTCATACCTGCAGTTAACCTTAGCAAATCAACATTTACTGATGAGGCAGTGAGTCATAGAATGCATGGCAGTCTTTATCAATGACCCTTTTTAGCTCTTGAAGATGTTTAAATTTCGACGCTGGGATCTTTAGTCTCTCTTGGTGCAGCGCAGCGGGTTCTCTAAATACGTGCTTTTGAAGATCCCTGGGAGGATGAGGCAAGTCTTGGTACTCGTCAGTGAAGTGCAGTTTGTACTGTATCACATGTTTTTGTCCATCTTCGGTGGCAGGGGTATAGAGTAAACTGTGAATGTCAGTTACCACTGGGTCTCCAGCTTTACGTCCAGGGCGTATACTGGTGTAAGGTCCGCATTTGGAGAAATCTTTGAAAAAGTCGTGGTGTAGGTATTTCACAGTGAAAGGCCTGGGGTTCTTCCGGGCTGATTTTATCACATTGATATAATCATGTGGAACATTGACTGATACGCCTTTGAGAGCCCTTTCAATGAGGCTATGTGAGGAGTCCACCTCCATATGGGTGTGTCCTTTGACTAAGTACTTTTGGTGGACTTTGACGTTTGATGTTTCCACGAAATACTGGATCGCATTGGCAAGAATTTGGTTACGGTTTTGGTATGTGCAGCCATCACTGTAGATGACAATTTCTTTGGCCACAGGTCTTCCTTTGAGGTAATCAAAAATGCAGGTCGCGAATTCATTTGCAGATAGTCCGCCCTCAGTTTCATTCCACAAATAGCAGGTAACATCTGCAGTCGCCAAGTCGTAGATGGTAAAATTGTGGACACATAGCTTTGTTTTAAAGTACATGGCTGATGCATTGGTGTCTGGTGCCAGCAACACGGACTCTAAATCCATGCAAAATGCAGCAAATTGGCCATCATTGTTGGCTTTGCTCTGCAACGCTCTTCGTTTGTCGCCGTCCTTGTGCTCCAAAGCTTGCTGTAAAAAATTCCTATGTTCTTGCCATTCGTCTTGGGACACATTGCCAGTTTCGTAACCCACACAGAGGTCACACCTGTCCTTCTTGGGTACATAGATGGACAAGTTTCTCCTATGGAATTCTTTGGAAAATGCTCTGATTTGAAATGCTTCCTTATTGTTGGATTGACAATGGTGCTGATAATGTTTATAAAGTTCCGCTAAGGAGCGGTACCTTCTCTCCAGATACATTTTGGCAGAGGACTTCCTGCAATAGTGGCTAGGCATTTTAGGCAGGTCATCGAAAAATTTTTGGAGAAAGTCATGGGCTTCATTCCCTCTCTCGTAATGAGGATTGCATGGTCTGCTCTTCTGTCTAGAAATGCTGTGATATGTTGCGTTCAATTTTGGTATCTCCTGCTCAAAGCTGCCCTGTTCAGTTGAGGGGAGATCGGCTGTAGTTGTGTCCTCCTTTTCAGAATAGAAACATGAGTGAACAAAATACTTTGTCAGACCTGTGGTACCTAAAAACATGGTGCGACAAACAGGCAGCTTTTGTCCATTCTTTTTTAAAGAATATTTAAAAGAAGAATTCCTTGAAGCGGTACCTTCGGTTCTTCTCCTCTTGACACCTGTTTTGTCAACTAATCCATAAATATAGTTTCTTTTTTCATTCCAACTAAGTGACCATACTTGAAGGAAAATTTCATTCCTGACATCAAAAGAAAACTCGGAACATTTCGTGTCTTTAGACTTGCACGAGCAAGGGTCCTTCAACGTTTTTGCTGGCATTATTTTCCCAGTGCAGCTGACGTACTCACTTCCCGCCTCTCTTCGGCGCTTTCTGGCGTTCTGCTTCCACTCGCTTTGGCCTTTTGGCTGTTGTTTCTCAACATTCGTAATGTTGTGCTCGTCTGTCAAAATATCTAGTTGAGTAGAGGCTGATTCTAGCTGAGGCTGACAACTGGATTGCGTAGTGGAGGAATACAGCTGAGTTAGCGTCGCTTGAGGGTCAGGTGGGTCGCTGGCTTGTGTTGCTGAAGGACAAAGTTGACCACTGGAGGATGCCAGCTGAAGATCCGGCTGATGACAGCTTTGTGTCTCCAGGAAAGGCAGCTGAGCAAACGCGGATGCTTGTTGAGGGTCAGGTGGGTCGCTGGCTTGTGTCGCTGAAGGACAAAGTTGACCACTGGAGGATGCCAGCTGAAGATCCGGCTGATGACAGCTTTGTGACTCTAGGGAAGGCAGTTGAGCAAAGGCAGATGCTTGTTGAGGGTCAGGTGGGTCGCTGGCTTGTGTCGCTGAAGGACAGAGTTGACCACTGATGGACGGCAACTGTGGATCTGGCTGATAATTGGCTTGTGTTGGTGAAGGACACAGTTGAGTACTGTTTGTCTCACTTTGAGAGTCCGGTCGGCCATTGATTTGTGACGACTTTAACAGCTGAGGGTCTGGTTGATCGTTGCTTGGTGACGGTTGGAAGTATTTTAGGACACCGGATGGTGAAAGACTAAGGTCTGGCTTAATACTAGGTACCAATGATTGTAGATCTGACTGATCACTTGAAAGTGAATGGAAACTGGATGAGATCCGACGATCATGTATGACAAAGGGAGGCGCAAAATTTGGAGTATGGTCAGGCTTCACCGGTGGTGACGTCAAACCTACAAAGAGAAATGGTTTGATATCCCTTACCAGAGGACAGTATCGAACGAATAGAAACAGGGAGAAAGAAACAGAATAATGTGGCGGTGAGGTACGTGAAACAGAGAGGATGGGAGGTTGGAAGGGGTAGGAGGGAAGAGGAGGAAGACATTGCAAACTTGTTGGGAGAGAAAATATATGACTGAGGGGATTATTTAGATCCCACCCACCCCTTCCCCAAAAAGAGCAGTACAAGACTGACTGGGAGAATAAGAATTAGAAGAATGATGTCCATAAGAATTACCTCTCTCTCTCTTTCTTATTGTGTGTCTCCTTACTCTAAATGTATGTGTGCGTATGTGTGTGCCCGGTGCTCGCAGGAATGAAAGTGTCTGTGTACGAGGCAAGAGGAGAATAGGTAGACTAATCTAGACGAATTTGCACAGCTAGGTTCACAAGATGAATTTTTCAGATTTTAATTAATTTTGGTTTGCTTATTATCGTCCCTCATAAAGTGCAGTACTATAAGCCATCTTAATCGTTTGTAAAGATTTAACAGGTTCATGATATAAATAAAAACATTATCTGGGGTGGATAATGAAAACTCTGGACAAGACAAACAGTGCTTACAATAACAAGACATAGTCAATCAAGAGCGAGGAATGTTTTGTTGTTTTGTTGGTNACACAGAGGTGGTGCAAATCAATGAAACTGACACTGGAAAACTGAATGTGGATAAATAAATTTTTTTTTTCAAAAAGAGGGATTTCCTCAAAAGCTTGAAAGATTGAATGCACTGATATAAACATGATAAGAAAATATGTAAAATAAAAGTTACTTGATCAATAACTCACCTGTTTCATCCCGCCGAATATCGCCCGTATAGTTGGCTTTCTGTCTTGGGGTTGAACATCTCAAACTCACATTATTTTCATTGGAGATTTCGTCAAAAATTGACACAGAGATATCCATATCCACAGTGTCATTGAAAAGAATATCAGTCACTACTCTTTGCGACGTTGTCGGCGATATGTCTAGAAAAGGTTCATTTTCTTGGTGTTTCGTATCCTTATTTGAATTGGAATTAAGTTCTTTTGACAACTGCAAAATTCTTCCCGCTCTGCTGAGGGGATTCATTGCTATCGAATTTGAGTAAACTTATCCCTTGCACATTTATGAGAACGAACAAACTTTGTTGTCAGTGTGGATGAGCAGAAATTTAGGAGTGAAGCCTGACTTTTATACGGTTTTTAAGGCATACCTTTACTAAATTTCAGACGGTTTGATCAAGCGAGAATATTTCTGTCTAGCTCATCTCTAATCTTCGACGCGATCTAAGCCAAGCACAATGATATGGACAAGTTAGGATGGTCATCGATCTTTTTGAAGTGCAGTCTGATGGGTTTGCTTAATCAGCGGGCCACCTGGTCACCAGAGTAAACCTGTCCCGACTGTTTTCCTTTGATGTCGCCGACACCGGCTGAAGTTACATACATGTATCAAGATGGTTTAAAGACTTCCCCGACTCTCTTCCCATACAGACATAAATTTAGTCCTTGTATTCCTGGATTTTCGCCAGAATGAGAAATAGAAACAGAACCACATTAACAATAAAGTACAATAAATGCAGTACTGCACAACCCAGTTCCCTCACACAAACAGTAAAATAACAGCAGCAATTCTGCACTTTCTGCAATTTCTAACTTGAGTTTTGATTTTAAGTTACTTTTCTTGTGGCAGTCTCCTTTACCTTTCTTTTTTTTTTAACACCTTACAGTGATTCTGAAAAAAAAAAAAAAAAACGTGCAGAACAGGCACTAGCTGGCTTATCAGGCAGGACACTACCGTTCGACCAAGATCAATAGATCAAAGGATTTTAAACCGCCAGACACCTTACAATGGGACGCAATTATAGCGTCTCATTCTGTAGACCCCCGTCGCGCCCGGTCGGCCAAGCGACGACGAGACCCCTATAATCGGCATGATGAAATCATCCAAGCGACGCTCTGGCGGATGGCCGATTTCATCATGCCGGATGGATATGGTCGAAAACTTTAGTGTAATATTTTGACACTTTCTAGTTAAAATTCAGCCCTGTGATTTTCATGGAAGATGGGCCTTTAGGTGGACATTATTTTTCAGTAAAAAAACGGAATACGGTTTTTTTGGCGTTTGGCCGATTTCATCATACCGTTAACGATGTGTGAAAACAATAGCATCAAATACATTCATTTGGTATCCATCTCTTAGAATAAAAAATGTTGTACTTTTAATGTCTTTCAGTATTAATAAATGTGGCTTTGTATAGAGCAAGGATTTTCTTAGTGATAGTACATACCATCGTGAGCTTCTCCATCCCTCTCTCTACCACCTTCATCCTCCCAAAAAGAATCCTGTGCATTTCTGCACTCAAACACCAGTTAATGCCGCCCCCCCCTCCTCCCCCCTTCCATACAAAATGGTATAAACCAAAGTGACAGTTATATATCCACATCACCAACTCTCACCGCTGTAATCTGAGGTCTTGGCACCTTGAATTCCTGGAAAAGAAAAACAACCAAATAACAAAAACATTCAGTAAGTGTGGAATACGCCACAAAATTAAAGCTCAGAGTATGCTCACAAACTATGACCTTATTTCTAAAGTAACAATTAGGTATTTTCAGCTCCATCACGTGACCTAGGAAATCTTGCTCACACGTTGGTTTGTTTACATGCTCTGCTCATGTATAATTACTAGTCATTTATCAAAATAGCCTAGCAATCCCTAGATCACGTGGTGTAACTGACCAGTCTGAAAATACCTCATTGTACAACGTGGATTTCTTAAACATTAACAGAACCAGTTATAAGCACACTGTGCCACACAGCTGCTGCCTCCAGCTGACGATCATAATCAAAACGTTCATTCTTTAACAAATTATTGTTTGCTTTATCTATTTCACTATTTCAATATCTCATTGTCTAATTTTCACACTCTATCTACATTTCTTTTTTTGTGAATGAATATGCAAGTTTTGAAAAACTTCTTCAAAACACTATCAAGGCAATAAAATAACTTACCTCACCATCAGGGTCCAGGACATTATACAAGAAATCCCAAGAGAAATTGCTATTGGTCTGGTTCCCTGAGAACATTTGAGAAAGTAGAAGTGTGAGCATGCTGATAACAATGATGAGGTTTAGATGTGTCATATCCAGGTCAATGCCTGCTCATTGGATTTCACACTATTATTAACCCAGCAGGCCAGAACACTCAAGGACATTCATAACTTCTTAAGTAGTGTACAGTATCACAGTCATTTACCATCGCCAATTGCTAGCATTCTGACAATATCTTTCACTGCATACAGCCAGATAACAATTTTATAGACAGGTGGACTGATGAAAATGTAAATGAAATGTCTTCCCACGACACTTATCACATGGCCTCGGAGGGAATGGGAACTTATGATATCCAGATTCTAATGCCAAAGCCCTTACTTTGGTCACCGTAACCATTAAATGTTAACTACAGTACTGTTAAGAAATAAACAGAACACTTCTCTGAACCAATAACCTGGCTGATGTTCACAGTCACATTCTTGAAATAAAATCACAGACAAATGTTGGTGTCATATTTCTGTAGAATTATTTGTTGGTTTTAATGTCAATATTAAAATTTGTAACAAATTCACAATGTGAGAACATAACAATTTTAATGGAATGCTTATTAAAAAGGATGCATGCAATCCCAGTTTTCTCCAAAACTTTATTTATGTGGAATGTTTCAAAATTCAGAATGGCTGAAGTGTGTTACTGCTATCCAAACCAAAAACAGATCAATGATGTAAATACATATCAAAGGTACAGAGCTGTTTCTTAAAGACACTATCACAGAAAGTAGGCCAAATTTGTCATCTTGTTATGAAGGAATAAACAACTCTACGTTTAAGTGGTATGCTTCACACAGTGTTCAAAATATGTTTGGTTTTGTCCAAGATTGACTCATCCCGGCTTAATGTGATTCCACATGAAATAACTCATTCTGATCTAATGTATCATAATCCAACATCCCATTTGGTTGCCACTCTCCACTTGCTCCAGGCATCAGATAATTCTGGGTAATTAGGCATAATGATCGTTCACTCATTTGCCAGATTTTGCTCTAGTTTATTGCAAACAGATCTTCGCTAGAATTTTTTTGTTTTTTGGTCTTCTTTTTGTATTTTCCAATTTATTATGAGAGGACCATTGAGTTTTCAAGCACTGGATTGATGCTTATTTGATCTGTTTGCTTGAAATCCTGAGCTGTCTGTTGCAAATACTAATAAAACTAATAATGAAATGATAAAACCATCAGATATTGAAGAAATTCTGAGATTGTAGTTGAAAATGAAGAAAATCAGGACGAGCAAAATACCAGAAAAAACATATTCCCATGTAGCTACATGTCCCTGTTGATCCTTGTCCATCGCAGTATGAGAAAACAAGAATAATTACTAGGTTATTCGTAAAAACATATCAAATTGTTTTTCTTACTTTATGTAGTAACGAATCAGAATTATCTCTCTTTGCTTAGACAAAGCAACGATTCGCACAAAACGATTCACTTTCCGTGCTGGCTGTATCTGCAGGAGGCCATCAATAGATCAGTGATTGTTCCTGTCGTTGCCCCATACCGTCGGAGAAGTAGAAAAAAAACCTGAGCAATGACCCCCTTTTTGTCTTCCTTTTAACAATTGAGCAATGGAAATACTTTAATCACCACAGTGAAATAAAGTCCAAAATCACTGTAGAATTAGTTGAATAATAAAACACTGTCCCCAGAGAAAATCCCAATCACAAATCACCGCAAATTTCCGCGTTTCTCAGGCTTTGTTGCCAGTTACATAGTTTTGAAAATTTAGACATTTTCCACAAATTTGGCACAAATTTTATTGACTTTGGTCAAACGGTGTTTTCTTCTTAAGTTCAGTCGCAATATTGTATTAACAGGAACACAAAAACAACAACTTTGCAATAGTACCGTGTGTGACTTGGTGATAAATGTAATGAAGTAACAAAACTTTTTTTTGCAAAAGTTTTGCAAAGCTTGATGAGTTTTTGCTCCTTGTATGATCAGCACGAAGATTTTAACTAATGGGGTACAATGTCAAGGCCATTCAGTGGAATTTCCTTGCTGCAGAACTGACTGCCCCAATATAGGCGTATCTATTATTCACTATGCATCAAATAACAGACGAAATTGGCAAATAAACTTAGTCCAAATTGCAGTTTCTGAATCTAGTGAAATTTGGACCTTTTAAAAGAGTGCCAAATTATCATTTATGAAGCTAAGACTTAGCCAAGAGAGAATCGCAATGAAATCAAGAAAATACCGTTATTTTTCCGTAAAGTTTTTAGCCAGTGAGGTTCTAGTGGTTTTTCCAGGCCGTATGAAATGGAAGAGACACTCCTTTCTTGTTATAAATTTTATGGAGGACTTGTGAATTTTTCAAAGGATTTTAGCCTTTTCTCAAGTAAAACAAACTTTTGACCGCTAGAAAGAACAGGCAATCAGTGTGCATTCAATGTATTCTCAGAGGGAATTCAAATTTAGTAGGTGAATGCCATAATCAAACGGTCTGGAGAAAACACTGAGATTTGATATTATGGCTGTGTGTAGATTTTTTCTAAATGCAGGCTGACCAGTACTAGCCATTGCATTGTTTTCTGGTCTATGAGCGTACCTTGAGAAGCCTTGTCTTTGGACGCATTGTACCAAGATGAATTGTTGAATGCTGGCACTTTCTGACTTGAACTGGTTGAGTGTCCGTCATTGTCATAGGCTGTTGGTCGACCCTTGCTGTCCCATGTTCCACGTTTAGATATGGCGCTTGCAAAGGCTGAATGAAAGTGACTGGTAGAAAGAATTATATGTTTGTACAATGAAACTTTCATATTAAGTACTCATTTAACAAAAAGAATATCACGCACATATACGGTGAAAACACAATATTATATAATCATTGAACAGAAAGAATATTACGCACATATACGGTGGACCCCAATATTATATAATCATTGAACAGAAAGAATATCACGCATATATACGGTGGACCCCAATATTATATGATCATTGAACAGAAAGAATAATACGCACATTTACGGTGGACCCCAATATTATATGGTCATTGAACAGAAAGAATATTACGCCCATATACGGTGGACCCCAATATTATATGGTCATTGAACAGAAAGAATATTTCGCACATTTACGGTGGACCCCAATATTATATGGTCATTGAACAGAAAGAATATTACGCACATTTACGGTGGACCCCAATATTATATGGTCATTGAACAGAAAGAATAT
>JAWQUT010000810.1:111627-124274 GCA_033807755.1 Ellobium chinense
GCGAGAAATGAAGCTCACTTGGAACGAGCTTGGAAAGATGGCCCAAGACAGGGAAAGATGGAATTCGCTTGTACGTGGCCTATACCCTGCTAGGGGTGAAAGGCATTGATGATGATGATAGGGTGGACCCCAATATTTTATGGTCATTGAACAGAAAGAATATCACGCACATATACGGTGGACCCCAATATTATATGATCATTGAGCAGAAAGAATATCACGCACATATACGGTGGACCCCAATATTATATGGTCATTGAGCAGAAAGAATATCACGCACATATACGGTGGGCCCCAATATTATATAATCATTCAAAAGAAATACTATCACGCACAAAAATGATGGAACCCCGAAACTGAGTTCTCATTCAACAGAGAGAATATCATTCACATAGACAGCGAAACCATCAAATTTGATATCGCATGCACAAATTAAAAACAGAGGAAATTCATTAAGGAACATTCTTTTTCTTCAAAACTGATGAGAGTAAATATACAAATGCCGTTTTAAGTAGATTAAAGTTTGACAAAAGTGACTTTATTGTTACACATCACATACACACAAGCACAAAATAGGCTTTAAATCTGTAAGACATGTATTCTTAAACTGCACAATGCCTTTCCATAGGCCACTGTACATATAAACATAAACAAACACAAAGCTGTGCAGCTTAGCTTCCATCAGACTTACTCTTCTCCGAAATCATTATCATCTGAGTGCAATGATCCCTTTGACTGCCGCTTTCGCTTCACAAAGATGTACACCAGTACACAAATGGATAAACTCAGAATGAAGAAAAGTGGAATGCCCACACCAAGTCCCAGGATCAGCCCATAGTTTCCTGAGATAAGACAAACATACAGATGTACACATAAGCCTGAAAACCAGTGTTTTCTCCAGATTGTGTGATATATCGCTTAAATTTCAAATCTCCTCTCCCACCTAAAAACAAACTAAACGCTGCTTACCATCTCTTTCCTACTCTCCAAAGTCTGCTTTACTTGTGAAAACCCTAAAATTCCTCTTAAATTTGATAATTCCCCCTCAAAACTGACATGCTGGAGTGGGGGAAGTGGGGGGAGGGGGAGAGGGGGAATATCACTCTCCATTCAGATGACCTGCAGAAAACATTGGAATACTTTGTGACAAAACTGACTTTCAAAACAGTGGTGGAATTGGGAAACTTGTCAACGTTTATCCCTGACAGACTGATCGCAGCTGAGTTTAGACCAAAGTACTCACTGTTAGAGCCTACAGAACAATGAGTGCTTTGGTCCTCACTCAGGCTGAGATTGGTCCATCAAACAAAAACACTGATGAGGATTCATTTTCTTGTGTATCAGTTCACATATTAAGAAAGCACTTGTTCTTAATCATCACGACAGAGTTTTATCAGCTCTTCACATTTGAACACCGGAAGTCAGCTGTGCTGCTCATAAATACTATTATAATCATAACTTTATCAGCTTAAAGACAGTGTGGGTAAAATCCTTTCAAAATACTGTAGTGCAACCCGATATGAATGTAGTGCCATTGATTATGAGTAATATATTAAAAATATATATTAAGGAACTGTCTACCAGTCAATGTTAAACAATTTAATAATTATAACACAATAGGGAGTAAGAATTTCACACATAAAAATCACAAAAAACAGAAAGTGGTAAGAAAAGGGAGAGTAGGAAGGGTGGGGGTGGGAAGTCCCAAGATTGTGGAAAAAAGAATTTCGTGATGTAAGGAGGGCAGGAGCGAGGTAGGGGGAGGAGACCTACATGTACAAAGACAATGGAATTAAGTGTGGAGTTTAAGAGTTTTGAGATACGGTTCTCCAACATTGAGACCGCCGGTGATGGAGTGGCATTTAAGCTGCCAGATCCAGGCAGATTCACGTTTGTCCATGTTTTCTTGGGTGGGGTTTTGGACTAATTCTATGCCTGTAAGTTGCATATCAGAGATAGAGTGGTTGGGCAGATTGAAATGAAGGGCAACTACTTGTTCAAGTTTTTTTGTTTTGACGGTTGAGCGATGGTTAGCAAAGCGACTGCGTAGGGTTTTGGTGGTCTGTCCGGTGTATTGTATCAGGCATTGTTTGCAGGTGATTGTGTAGATGACATTAGAAGAGGCACAGGTTAAAGACTGTTTAATTAAATGATTTTGATTAGTAGTGGTGGATTTAATGTGAGTGGCAGGGGTGACAAAAGCACAGGTTTTGCATCTGGGTTTCAAACAGGCAGTGAACCCTAGAGAAAGAGAGGGCATCTGGCATATTTTAGGGTGTGTTTTAACAAGATAGTTTGAGAGGTTGGGTGGTCTGCGTTTGGCAATGATGGGATCTGTGTCAAAGATGGACCGAGTGTGCTCAGATTTTTGGAAAATCACTGCATGTTGTGCATAAATGTTTTTGAGGCTGGGTAATTTTTTATGATGGTTTACCACGAAAACAGGTCTGTTCTGTTGGTTGTTCTTGGTGTTGTAGGAGAGGAGAGGTATTCTGCCTAATTTGTGCACACGTTCTAAAATTGTTTGCACGAAGCGCTCTCCATATCCACTAAGGATGAGGTGGTTTTTAAATTCAGAAGCGCGTTTGCGAAAGAGTTCGTCCGAAGAGCAGATTCTTTTAAGGCGGAGGGCACCGCTGTAGACTATGGATCCAAAGATGTGTTTGGGATGATCAGATTGCGGATTAAGGTAAATGTGTGCGTCGGTGGGTTTGGAATAGAGATCAGTAGTGATTCCGGTCGGTGAGAGGTGCAGCTGGATATCAAGAAAAGGGGCCTTAGTGTGATGTAGAGCATTGGTGATGTGTAGTGCCATTGGTGACGTTGTTTACTAGACATATAAATGGAGGGATATAGTGATTGCTGTGAGTTGAGCTTATCTCGGTATCACTGCTGGCGGAGACAATCCATTTAATATTTCTCAAAAAATAGCTTGCTAAGATGAGAAAGCAGAAAGGCAAAGCTCCTACATTTAAGTTAACATGTGTGTTGGATTGTTTGAACCGAATGAATGAAGTAACTGTTCGTAATGTTATGCAGATAAATTCCTCTCAACTGCACATAAACCTGGAGGGTATTTTAGAAAAGTTTGTAACATATAGACATACTATAAATGACACTTTGCAAACTTTCAGAATGGAGAGTCACTGGTCAGCCATCAGGTTTAAGACAAAATATGGAAATCACAGATAATGTTTCATCCTTCCATCCATCCATCCATCCATCCATCCATCCATCCATCCATCCATCCATCCATCCATCCACCCATTCTTCGACACCTCCGTCCAGCGGTCCAGCCACCCGACTTTTGCTTTTATCTGTTTGTCTCTCTGTCTACCCAGTTCTTGACAAAACTGTCTTATCCCTTTAGTCCAGTTTTAGGCACTGTAGGTAGATCTATATATCCATTCAAAACTACTTTATCGTTTNCCCCCCAACTCATCCACTCCATTCCTCCCTCCCCCCTTAAAATAAAAAAAAATCCCCACTAACCTGTTTGTAAGTTTTAGACATTGTCTTTTACGTTTTGAACGTAATAGGCCATATAACCAATAATTAATATTTAGAAATCTTCTGTGAGACCTTCATTATCAAAATGCCACTTATTGCCTGAGAAAGTTTACTGCTAAAAGTTGAAAGTGATCTTGGTCTATTACTTCCGGGTTACTTTGTTTCTCTAATCTTCCCCTCCCCTCCCCCGTCCCCCATCCACTCTTGTGATAATGTACCCTTTGTAAAACTTATTCCTTCCCGATAAATGTTTACTCCACTCTCACCTCCTTTCTCTCTTTCTCTCGCTATCTATCTCTCTCTCTCATTTGTTTTGACTGCCTTATTCAAATCTTCATGAGTCTCTCTCTGTCTCTCGCTTTAGACTAGTTATTTCCCTCTGTTCCTCTGTGTGTAAATCTCTATTTCTTGCACTCACTCACTCACTCACTCACTCACTCACTCACTCACTCACTCACTCACTCATTCAAACTCACACATACACGCACACACATACACATATACACATAACCATAAACGCAGAATGGCACACATATAACACACACACACACACACACACACACACACACACACACACACACACACACACACAGTCACGCACGAGCACACACAAAAACACACTCACAAAGGTCATTGTCATTTACATTTATACGACTTACTTTCAAATGTATCAGCCTGTGTCTGTTGCGTAGTTGTTGGTGCAGTGGTAGTCGGTGTGGTTGTTGTTGTCGTCTTTGTTGTTGTGGGTGTTGTCGGTGGTTCTACTGACGCCGTGGCTGTGCTCAGTGAAGAGGAAGGCATGATAGGTGCCGATGAGATTGATTCTGGTACAGCTGTCACTAACTCAGTAAGGACGTCTGATGCTGTATCCAAAACTGGGGTGCTAGTGGCGTCTACTGCTACAGATGTTTCTATCGCTGATGAATCAGTTGGCATCGTTTCTAAAGCTCGGGTACTAGTGGCATCTACTGCTACAGATGTTTCTATAGCTAAAGAACCACTTAGATCCTCAGTTGTTGTTGCTAATATTGGCGTTTCACTGACGGCTACGCCTGTGGATGTTTCTAACGCTGAGACTACAGCTGTACCTACGTCAGCCATAGTCATTGAATCAAGAGAGTCCGTCATGGAGGTTTGTAAACTGAGACCTAAACTGATGGCTGTTGTAGTCTCTGATTGAACTAAAGTGGCATCCACGGCTTGGGTTAGTTCTAGGGACAAGGATACTGTGGTGTCTACTGTTGGACTTTCAGACAGTTCTAGGGATAAGGATACTGTGGTGTCTACTGTTGAACTTTCAGACAGTTCTAGGGACAAGGATACTGTGGTGTCTACTGTTGGACTTTCAGACTGTTCTAGGGACAAGGATACTGTGGTGCCTACTGTTGGACTTTCAGACAGCTCTAGGGACAAGGATACTGTGGTGTCTACTGTTGAACTTTCAGACAGTTCTAGGGACAAGGATACTGTGGTGTCTACTGTTGGACTTTCAGACAGTTCTAGGGACAAGAACACTGTGGTCTCTACTGCGGATGTTTCCACACTTGAAATTGGTGTGGCATCTATGGCTGCAGATGGTGATTCTGAAATGCCAGCTGCTGATGTGTCTAATGGTGGAGCCTCAGAAGGAACTTGTGATAATTCTAAGGACACAGATTCTGTTGTGTCCATGGCAGAGGTTGGAACTAGTGTCAGGTCCACTTCTGAAGACGGGGACTCTGAAATGTCCAAGAAGGGTGTTTCTATTGATGGACTTTCTGAAAGAACTTGAGATGGTTCTACAGACAGAAATTCTGATGTGTCCGTTAAGGAGATTTCCAGACTTGAAACTGAAGTGGTGGCCACGGATGCTGAAGGGGATCCGGAAATGTCTGCTGTATATGATTCTAATGTTGGAGTTCCAGTAACAACTTGAGATGGTTCTAGGGACACAGATTCTGTTGTTTCCGTTGAAGATGTGTCAGGGCTTGGAGCTAAAGTGATATCTACGGCTGCGGAGACATAACTTGAAATGTCTGCTGACGATGTTTTCAATGCTGGATTTTCAGTAGCAACTTCTGATGATTCTAAGTACAGAGATTCTGTCGCCTCAACTGCGGAGGTCTCCGGACTTGGATTTAAAGTATTGTCCACTGCAACAAAAGTAGATTCTAATACGTCTGCTGAGGAAGATTCTACAGCTGGACTTTCAGTAGCAACTCCTGTTGGTTCTAAGGACAGAGATTCTGTCGCCTCAACTGCGGAAGTTTCCAAACTTGGATACTGAGTAGTGTCCACTGTCACAAAAGTAGATTTTAATATGTCTGCTGACGAAAACTCTAATGCTGGACTTTCAGTAGCAACTTGTGATGGTTCCAAAGACACAGAATCTGTTACGTCTGCTGCAGAGGTTGGAACTGATGCTATGTCCGCTGCTGAAGAAGGAAGTTCTGCAATATCTACTGAGGACGCTTCGACTGCTGAAGTTTCAGGAGTAACTTGGGATAATTCAAAGGACACAGATTCTGTCGTGTCTTCCATGGAGCTTGAAACTAGAGTCATGTCTACCGCTGCAGAAGAGGATTCGGAAACGATCACTGAGGAGGTTTCTAATTCTAAACTATCAGAGGCAACTTTAGATGTTACTAGAGACAGAGAATCTATCATATCAATTGATGAGCTGTCCAGACTAGGAACTGGAGTGACGTGTTCTGTTGCGAAAGAGGATGGTTCTAATGCTGGACTATCAGTTCCAACTTCAGATGGTTCTAGAGACAAAGATTTTGCTGTGTCTACTGCGGATGTTCCTAGGTCTGGAATTGAAGTTATGTCTAGCGCTGCAGTAGGGGAATTTAAAATGCTCAGTGGGGATGTTTCTGGTGCTAAAGTTTCCGAAAGAACCCGAGATGGTCCTATGGACACCGATTCTATTGCATCTATTGCGGAGGTTGCCAGACTCGCTGCAGGGGAGGATTCTGAAATGTCCGCTGATGATGTTTCTAATGCTTGACTGTCAGAAGCAACTTCAGATAGTTCTAGGGACACGGATTCTGTTGAGTCTAGTGCTACAGTTTCTAGGCTTGGCGCTGAAGTCATGTCTATTGCCGCTGAAGGTGATTCTGAAATATCTACCGATGATACATCTAACGTTGGAGTTCCTGATGAATCAACCTGGAATGACCCTAGAGACAGAGATTTTGTGGTGGTATCTAATTCAGAGATTTTCACGCTTGGCAATGAAGTCACGTCTGCCTCCGCAGAAAAAGATTCTAAAATATCCAGGAAAGATGCTTCTAACACTTGAGTTGCAGTAGGGATGACCTCGGACGTTTCTGTCGAGAAAGAAGGACCCAAAGAGTCTACTTCAAGTGATTGTGATGGGAAGTAAGTTTCGTCCAATGAGGACGTTTCCAAAGTTGGAACTGCAGTGCCATTTTCTAGTACCGATGAGGATTCAACACAATCCAGTGAGAAAGTTTCTATTGCTGAAGTGCCTGTTGTAACTATGGCGGAATTAGAAGTATCTGGCGAAGCCGTTTCTGTTGCTGTAATTGAATTGATGTCTTGTGCTGAAGAGTCTAGCGAGGGCGTTTCTAATACTGGACTCTCAGTAGGATGTACCTGAGACGCTTCTAATGTAGAGGAATCAGCAAGCCCCTCGGAGGATGATGCTAGAAGTGTATCAGAGGAATAGTAATCTAGCGAAGATTGTGAAACGTCCAGTAAAGATGTTTCTGTTGCTGAATTCTCGATGGGGCTTACTTGAGATGTATCTAGTGGGAACGAATCAGACGTGTCTTCTGAGGATATGGCTGAAAATGTAGGAGAGGACGTGTACTCTTCCGTTTCTGATGAAGATTCTGAAATGTCAAGAGAAAATGTTTTTAATGCTGGAACTGCGGTGGAGTCCTCTGAGAATGTTTCCAAAGAAAATGACAATGTTTCCATCTCAGTGGAGGTCTCTGGCAGGTTGGTGAGAGTAATAACAATACGGATTAAATGATGACACAGTAATAAAAAAATATTTTTAAAACGGATTTTTATGCAAAGTATTTGAGATGAAATACAGTGAAGCTTCGATATTATGTACTTGTTAATAAGAATACCTTATCAATAATATGAATTGTAAATGCACAGATTCATCAATATTCTAGTAATATTTTTTTTTCAGATAGACCTTGATATAAAGTATATATCAGTAGTAGGTATGCATTTGCTATTTCGCCACGAGGCATACTTTAAAACATCGAGTTTCTGCATATAAATATGGATAGGGACAATCATGATTTTACGCAATTTTTGTACATTTTCTTGGAAGAGTTCGATCTCACTGTACTACTTCTCCAACAACATTATTCATTCTGGTTCCTTCGTTACTCCAGATCTTATTCGTTTTATATGTTGTTGTTGTTGTTGTTGTTGTTGTTGTTGTTGTTGTTGGGAGCGAGGTGGAGATGTTCTGAGCATCAGACTGACCCTTTTCTATGTGCACTATCACTTTAAAGATCTGTGTGAGATATCTGCACTGTATTTCGGAGAGCAAGACGGTGACCGCTGCCTGGTACTCTTGACAATTTATCTACTGATTGTATGTGTAGCCAACTAATACAAGCTCTACTTAATCCTATCTTCTCTGGAGCATGGACAAAAAGTTGCGATTAAAAGGAGATGCGATTATCCCGTAAATATTTATAGATTATCCTATATGGAAAGCGGAATCAACTTTAAAAGACACACGAGACCTGCTCGTAAAATTTTCCCGATTACTTTTGGCTGCTTTTACTTTTTGGATCGGAATAGTGGCGCCGTCCTATATAACAGTTCCACTCTACTGTTAAGATGATCCACAGCCTTTCCAGTAGAAAGTTGTATGTATCACCGTGGTGCACACTGCCCTTTTCTAATTTAGTATGTTTTTAATGCAAAGGTGCGCACAGAAGTGCTAAATAGTGCGATTGTGTCTATTGTGGATGTTGATCTATAGCGGAAAACTTTATCTTAAAAACTTCACCTCCAAATATCACACATTTAAGACACACTGAGGCACATAGTGTGCTTACAGGAAGTCTACAATAAGTATGTACGTCTTAAGAATAAAAAAGTTACAAAAACTACAGGTAGGGGCGCTGTCTCTCAAAGAGATATGATAATAATTAATATCAGAAACATGAAATGCCGCTGCAAATATGCGCATTTATGTGTCCTGGATACATGTGTGAAACATGTAGTGAAGTAATGACGGAATTTGGAAATACAGTGTACTTCAAAGCACCACCCAGAACAGAAAATACAACAACACTGCTTAATATATTCGTGAGTAATTTTGTTCGTTCTAGAATGAAATTCCTAGGTTTGTGACACCTATTAGAGGGGCAAATCGCTCAATGTGTACAACCCAATTAATCCGCTAATATATAAAATCCTACTTTCTAGGGGCCCTGCCAGCCAGTGTTAGAGTGTAGAAATGTGTAAAATGAGCTGTGATCCAAATAAAGCATCCAATTTTAAAGTTTCAGGTACAATTTGAGCCTTCTAGATTAAAAAAAAAAANGTATGGTGAGATAGAAGAGGACGTTTTAGTTAAAAGTAGAGGAAAAATAGATTGAAGAGAAGCTATAATACCATGTTCAATTACAGTGGTTTGCTGCTGCTGCTGCTGCTGCTGCTGCTGCTGCTGCTGCTGCTGCTGCTGCTGCTGCTGCTAATGTTGCAGTGCTGCTGCTCCCCCTATTCTTGCCATCATTAATGTCTCTATTGTGAGTGCTGGCTTTTCGTTACTGCTGCTTTTTAAGTCAACTTCAAGCACATCAAGATAAAAACAAAAACATCGGACAGTTAAGAGAAACATGCTATCTCGTTCTATCTATCTATCTATCTATCTATCTATCTATCTATCTATCTATCTATCTATCTATCTATCTAATCGCGCGCACACACACACACACACATACACACACACACACACACACACACACACACACACACACACACACCTTTGACACACACACCCAGTGTTGGCAAGAAATGCACCAAATTCTGCCATTTTTTTTTTATTTTAAATTTAAGATTATGAAATATTTTAGACGTTGACCCCCCCTTTTTCTTCCCCTTAAAAGATCGAGCAATAGAAGTACTTTAACCTCCATGGAAGAAATTTCCCGAAATCACAGTGGTATATGTAGAATAACACAAAATGTTAATAGGGCCAAAAGAAGAAAAAACAATAGGTGTCAAAGACATCCTAGCAAGGACTGGCAAGGGGAGATAACAAACTTAAAGTAAGTTACTTGATAATGACGGCGAAAGAGAGCTGTAGCCTACATTATTTAGAGCCGAACCCGCACCTAACCGCACGGTAAATAAACGCGCGGGAGCCATTAAAAAGTTAACCTCAACATGTGATGGAGATCCGAACTTATTCACTGAAATAAACTTTTTATAACTTGGTCACTTTTGCAAGATTTTGTGTTGTAGTGTTTCAGAGCGATTATGACCATGCTGTGCGTAAAGTCTGAAAGCCACAGAATCGGTCTTAATGGAGAGGCAGAGAAAGACGCGTGACATGGTGGTGACGTTTCCCTTTTGTTAGTATAGATTTATAGAAATTACTAGTCTAAATCCTTTTCTCTTGATTAGAATTCACACACATACAGGTCGGTGGTATCATGCGTTGAACTATCTAACCACGCTATGAATTTTTTTTATTTTTATTTTGTAACTATTTCATGTATTACACTTTATATATAAATATTTAGATATAGTCAAATAGACACAGACAGACAAACAGAGAGACAGACAAACAGACAGACGGACAGACAGACAGACAGACAGACAGACAGACAGACAGACAGAAAAAAAAATATTCAAATATATCTCGAATGGCACTACTGTGGATTTTTGGATCTCACTTTGTTTGGACTAGTTATGATCCATTAAATAACAACACGTGAAATCTAAACAGATGTGTTATAAATAACTGTTTATATGCGACAATAGAAAGAAGAACACGACATGTTATGGACGTAGTGTCTCAGGTTTGGACAAAGTTTGTTCCCAGGAACGGCTCAGCGATATTATGCAAAAAAACAAAAGCCACGGGCTTCCATTCACAAAGAAGTACATGTACATGTTTCTATAGTTGTGGCGATCAGATGACAAAAGTACAGCGCCAATGTCAATTTAAAATTCAAATTATACATGTATAATATATGTCTGTTCATGTGCACAAAAGTTCTTTCTAGTTTAAAGTTGTTGGACTTTGTGTTTTGTTTTTTTTTCTCCAAGTTTCATCCAGTTACATACTTGTATGGCCTACTTGTACTTGTATAAATACTTGTGTACTTATAACTACATGACAGAACAAGAATGAACTTACGTGACATCACAAGCGCTAGAAATACTGCCCCCCACCAAAGGATGGGTAAAACTATCCTTCCCATTTCGTAGTCCACACTTCTGCAACCTTCCAAGTATTATTTCTGAGAATGAAACACGAAAAATACAAATTGTTATATTTCTGTATTTAAAAAACAAAATAAGTCTACAAGCACGTTGGTGACACCGAGAACACCACAATGAAACCACAGAATACACTCAAACATTCAAAGTAGACTTGAAGGTATTTGTAGTTGTGCTTCTAGCTCATTTGGCCAGAGACTGAACTACGGTTTATGTTTAAGCCTGAGACTTGGAAGAAAAGAATTACATTAATATTTGTAATATTTTTATTCATTTTGAATTGTTGAATTTATTGTTATGTGGTTGGCTTTTGCCTAAATAAACAATCTTGAATCTTGAATCTTGTAAGGAAAACTCGCCACTATATCGCCCTTGAAAGCCACAATGCTGCTTTCAGTGCTTACATGGTGCTATGGAAAAAACACATGGGAAAATACAAAAATTGTAATTCTAGCGCGACGATGGATAAACGCCTGGAAAAGGAAATTTTCAGATCTAATCATTTTAAAAGCATAGTACATGAATTTTTGACATTGACTACAGTCCCGTTCAAGGAGGGGGACACGCGAGGACAATATTACAAAAACAAAAAACCATGTTGAATAAAAACTAAGTAAACAAATGAATAAATAAATACATGGGTTGATTAAGCAGTTTCTATTACGTCATTCTAATCATTCGATCTAAAATTTCCTGTTGATATCTTCCTGCTTGACTGATGAACTGTCTGACTGACTGACTGACTGACTGACTGACTGACTGACTGACTGACTGACTGACTGACTGTCTGAATGAATGACAGTAAGTCGATCGATCGACCGGTCGGTGAATCGGTCATATCGTCGATAGTAAAGCCCCATAGAAGAAGCTGCCATTATGAATAGTTCCATAGAAGGCCAAGTGACCTAAATAAAGAGTGTCGGGATGTTACTTAAACAGCAAACATCATCAGCAGGTCTAGTTCTATTTGTGCCCTATAGATCTGTTTCGACAAGACAGGTGACCGTCATTTTATATTAATAAAATAATACGCCTTAGAGCAAAGCGCTCACTTTTCACACTATACCTCCACACCTTTCAACATAATCAAGCTCCCTTAGGAAAAAAAAAGACAACGCACAAAATCAGACTTCCAAAAAAAGCTTTTAGTACGATTGACAATTTATAAGTCAACATTTTTGTAAACATTTGTAAACGCTTGGATATACAGGTGTCTAATTTTGTATGGCTTCCTATCTGAAGTTGTTTACTGAGAAAGGTCTTATTTGGGCACTAGTCTACTTCAAAAGAAACAGAAACTATTCCCTCTCGCCCTTAAAACTATATAAAATGTGATCTTTCCATAGGGAATCGATCAGGCTGCAACTCTACAGTAGAGCTATAATCATCATCATGCAACAATCTATGACATGTCTTCTGTATACACACAAACACCCACCGTATAGTTGCACATCACCTTTATTCGCAAAAATGGAATGTTTAATGCCTTTCGAGGCTTTCTCATGTTGAACAGTATCATTATACTTAAACGTTGAACAATAATGTTTTTACTTATTTTGGCTGCACTGTTTTCCGGTTGACAGTGTCGGAACCATGTTATCATGATGAGAATACCACATGTATAAACTAGACAGGTACTTAAAGAGTAAATATTTCCACCACAGTACGAAACTGGGAAAGAGAATGCGGGGAGGGGGGGG
>JAWQUT010000810.1:140902-153896 GCA_033807755.1 Ellobium chinense
GGCGAACATCTCGATTTCAGAGATGTTAGACCTTTCATATTCTCTCCAGTTTTATTTTAACATTTATTCTTTCATTCCCTCTGATGTAGACATGTCCTGGTCTTTAAAAGAAATTGTTTTTTTTTAATTTTCAAAGGAGAATGGTGAGAAGGCCTAGGTGCTTCTTAGAAACCAACCAAAAATCCCATTCCCCGCAAAGAATATGCTCTGCAAGGCTACTGAAAATGCAGTTAGACTGCAATAAGTATATTTTAAACAGTATAGATACAATTTAAACACCTCACTAGCAACAAGTAATGATATCCCTTAACTTGAATGAAACGCACAAACTAGCTTAGAAATCACTTTATAATGGATAGTCCGCCTAAGCGGGACGCCCGCTTAAGGGGGACGATTCGTCGGGAACGGAGCCGTCCGCTTAAGCGGGTTGCACTGTACATGTAATCTGAACATAATGTCATTGTGATTTGAAATCTACTGCAGTCTCATCTAGATAATGACCACACCTTTGTGCATCAATAAATGTCAACTTCTTACTGGGAGCTATTTACTGGTTGCGTCCACCTGAATGATAACATGACTGAAAAAAAAAAAAAAACAGAATCAGCGCATGTGATATTTACTCACACTTATTCATAAGTATTACTAATGATGATGTTCCTCTCAATGTGAGAGTTCATTAATAAACAATTTCTCTAAAGATACGCCTTGCTGCTCCCATACAAAACCATACCCATACCTGTACAACATTTTCTTTAAAAGAGATGCCCATGTTAATGGACTCAATAGGACACACGGGCAGAAATGCAAATTCCTCAGGTCCAGAGGACATCCATGAACATTCGAAAGGGTGTTGTAAATTGATTACACGAGCCCAGTCCGGGATCTCAGATTTGCAACGAAATGGCGGGCAGCTTGATATCTTCAGCTTCGAAATTCCTAGGTTCTTATGTTAGTAAAAACAAAACACAAGTAAAACAAGTAGGTGTTTCCTTGCTCTAGTCAGGAGTTATCAGTTACATTAATTAATTCCTAGCTGTAATCCTATTTTGATGACGATGTCATAATATCCTGTGTGCCGAAAGCCCAGTGAAGCCAGTGAAAAGACAACACTGTACTTTTCACACAACTCGCTACTGCAGTTTTTTTTTTCTTTCTCTTTCCTAGACTAGCCAAGGCCTGTGGACTAAGACTGGCCAGGTATGCACATCTCCTGGCAATACAGGCAATACAACATGTCACAGGAACTGCTGAATGCGGGGAACGGAGGGAATTGGAGGTGATGGAATTCGGTTGAACGTACAATAGAATATCATGTGTGAGTAAGTCGTCTGGAATAAATGAATGACTGAATTAATGCATAAGTGAGTGAATGAGTGAGTGAGTGAGTGAATGAGTGAGTGAGTGAATGAGTGAGTGAGTGAGGAGTGAGGAGTGAGTGAGTGAGTGAGTGAGTGAGTGAGTGAGTGAGTGAGTGAGTGAGTGAGTGATTGTAAGTGAGTGAGTGAGAGTACGTGAGTGAGTGAGTACGTGAGTGAGTGAGTGAGTGAGTGAGTGAGTGAGTGAGTGAGTGAGTAAGTGAGTTAGTGAGTGAGTGAGTGAGTGAGTGAGAGAGAGAAAGGGAGGAAGGGAGGGATGAGGAACAGAATTCGAAAGCAGGTGTGTGGGGGAGTATTTTTAATTAAAATCCATCTACAGTCTTGTTGACTAGTTGCTGACTGGCTGGCTGGCTGGCTGGCTGGCTGTTTGGCATTTCGGTTGGCTGGCTGATTCATTGACTAGTTAGTTAACAGGCAGTCTAGCTGGCTGGCTAGTGGACTGGTTGGTCGGTCGGTTGGTGAATCGGTTGGTCGCATTGTTAGTTGGTTGGTTGGGTCCTCGGTAGACCGGTTGGTACAGGGCTTGGTAGGTTGGTTGAGTAATTTGACGAGATCATGGCAGTATTTTGTTTCCTGGTACACGGAAATAATGGCTGTTGAGTAAGGGAAATAACCGTGGATTTAAAAGAGTGGTTTCAGATTGACACTGGTTGCTTCCCTTCTCCAATCAAACCTTTGTTATGGGAACCTAGTGTTTTTTCTTCTTTCAGCCCCAATAATATTTTGTGTTAGTCTACAAATACCACTGTGATTTCAGGGAATTTCTTCCATCGAGATTAACGTACTTCTTTTGCCCGATCTTTTAAGGGGATGAAAAATGAGGGTTAACGCCATTATTTTTTCACAGATCTCTTTTAAAACAGGTAACCTCAAATTCTGATTTGGTCCCCAAGTCTTCATTAGGCTGGTTTTGACCGCATGCTAATACACAGGCCTACATGTTGTTGTTTTTTTTAATCTAGAAGGCTCAAATGGTACCTGAAACTTTAAAATTCGATGTTTTATTTAGATCACAGGTCATTTACATATTTCTACATCCTGACACTGGCTGGCCAGCCTCCCCCCCCCCCCCNAAAAAAAAAGGGGGATTTTATATCCATATATCAGCGGATTATTTGGATTGTACAAAATGAGTTATTTGCCCTTCTAATAGTGCCAAGTACCTAACACCAAGTATCTATAGTAATTATGGACGAATGACTATTAATTTGTGTTGGTCATGAATCAACGTTTACAGAACGCAAACCAGGTTTGTTTTTCAGTCATCTTGTAAGAATCAGATTTCATGGAAATGCGTGGCAGTCTGATCTAAGCTCAGATAAACATTGAAAACGCTCTAAGCAGTTTGACCTTTTCGAACGTGTGTATTATTTGCAACAAAGATCACGAACAGTATTAGACAGAGAGTTAAAGATCAACTCCTTCAAACATTGCTAACTGACATCAACACATCCACCAATAGAATCGATTATTTAAGGATCGACTCCACATGGAGCTATATCTCGAGACACATTTTTTTTTCTAACTCAGAGGGTGTGTAGTGTAGTTACTTCTTCATTCTATAGGTTACAGACCTGTAATAGGATTGGACCCTTTTTTCCTCTATGAGCTATATTAACATTTTGAGCTGCCCTCTGAACCCAAAGTTTTAGCTTTCACCCAGACCCATACCAGATTGAAGCCCATTATGTGGACCAAATTTTAAGACTTACCCAACCCTAGCAAGCCCATTGAAATTTTGAGCTTGGTTGCTATTTGTAAACAGACCCTACATTTTTCACTGGTCAATGCCAAACCCCTCCTCTTCCGCCTGAGCACACCCTTGACCTGGCAGTTCCAGCCCAGGGCTAAATAGTGCCTGGTAAAATAAAGTAAAATGGACACAGATTCCCATGATATCAAAATTTCCCCCCTGGAGCCCTTATTACTGGAAGCAGGGCATGCCAAAAGAGGGAAAAGGGGAGATGAAATATACCCCCTAAGTTCTAGGACCACAAAGTAAAAGTACAATTACAGGCCTGTAACCTATAGCCCGGGAGTAAGTGGTAGGGAGTGTCACTGAGATGGATGGAAACATTCTAGACTTTACCAGTGGATTACAATGAGGAACATGAGTAGTTTCAGGTCTTTAGAGATCTTTACAGCACATTGCACTGATGTAATGTCTACTGTGTTTTATGTCTAATGTGCACTGGATGTCTACTATGATGTTTAGATGGTCATCAAGTTGTGAGAAATGAATGTTTTCATTCACATTGGAAGTGATAGAAGAGGGACAGATCGGTGGCAGGAGGGTCTGGGTCTGAGTGTTTGTGTGTGTGTGTGTGTGTGTGTGTGTGCGTGCGTGCGTGCGTGCGTGCGTGCGTGCGTGCGTGCGTGCGTGCGTGCGTGTGTTTGTCTGCCATCTACCTTTCAGTCTGTCTGTGTCCATGGTTCTCTGTGTGTATGTGTGTTTGTGTGTATGTGTGTGTGTGTGTGTGTGTATGAGAGAGAGAGAGAGAGAGAGAGAGAGAGAGAGAGATAGAAAGTACGGTTGGATAAAGTATGAATTTGTGTTGTTTCGGTCGATGAATATTGTAGTTTATATTGAAAAATATTAGTGATGACTTAGAAGTGTTAGTGTTAGTGATGATTTAGTGAGAGAGTTAATTGTTTTGCCTGAATCTTTTATTTATTGCATTGCCCACTATAAACCTCTACTTTTTATAATAGAGAATAAAATTTAAAAACATTTTGTCCCTTATGAGTTGTGTCCCTTGACACTTTTTTGTTCTCAGAATAAAGCAAAGAGGACCTAAACTTGTAAATAAAGGATGAAAGTAATATTAATATAATATTTACTTTAAATTATAAATTTACATTACACTGGCCTATGGCAATATGCGGGAGGAACAACAAAATCTAACAACCATTTCTCATTATCTTTTACAATACAGAATGTATCGCTGTCAGATGTGTTTCAATATCTGGCATGAAACGATAGCTCACATTTCGAGGTCTTCAGGAGTAGAATTCTCATCTACGTGTTTTTCAATATGACCTTAGCAATATTTGTCAAAAGATTTGGCTAAGTCAGGAAATAAATATCAAGGAAATGACGATCAACGTCATAAATTTTATAGTCAAGACAGGCAGGTACAAAAAAAACAACAACAAAACACCTTACGAGCAGAGAACATGCAGTACCTGTCTAACCACAATAGGAGAGGAGTTTCATTACTTACTAGACTGCTCTCATATGAAGCAGGATATAAAGATATACGTAGAGAAGAATTATTTTATTAGACCGAATATGTTGAAGTATAACAAACTGATGCAATCAGAGAATACCATTGAACGAGATTATGTTGCTTTTTGGATATTGTGATGAAAGGTTTTGTTTAGGCCTTACAAAACACATTTACACCACTAACACTAAGTAATCCGGTTCGCTTGTGTTGTTTCTGTTATAAAGTGTCATCAATAAGTACTTGTGAGTTTGTGTTCTATTGTTGAATGATTTATTGTACATCTTTTGTCCTAAACCTTTCTAATAAACATGTTTCACTTGCTAAGAAAACTGATTTTATAAACACTGAGTTATCGTTTGCAAAGGAAAAAGAGCAGATATTTTTTAAATGTGCACCGATATGTTGATAATAAATACGCCATCATATGTACGGTGTAATCATGGTGTAACATTTGATAGAATATAACCATAAATGCTGCCTAATATGTATTTGTTTGTTTGTGTGTGTGTTTAATATATTTCCTTGATCATGAGATGATTGGTCTAGGCTCAACTGTCGGAATAAGAATATGATTCTTTCACCACTTCTATTATGATCATTACTGTCACCACCAACCCCCATCACTGTCATCATCTAATTACCACAATCATTATCATCATCACTATCGCCAACTCCATCAACATCAACATCATCATCATCACTATCATCATTACCACCACCCACACTACCCCCACCACAATTTTGATAACCACCTTCACCACTACCACGACCACTATCATCATAAACATCATGAAACTCACATTCATATTTTCCTGTTCTCAGTCTGGCTTCTCCTCTCCATTCTTGTCACCAACATCAGACCAAACCAAACCAGTCAAAATGACAACAAAAACAACAACAGTAACACAAACAGTAATCCACAACAGCAGGTACACCTGGAACATCAGACACAAGAATAAAAATTCTACAAACAAGAAAAGGAAGAAAACAAAGAGGAAGGAGAAGTACAAAAAGAGCAACAGAGTAAACAACAAAGAGAAACAAGATAAATAGTGAATGTGAACAGAAACAGACAGACATGCAAACGTTCCAAGGCTGAATTTAAAACTGATATGAGTTTATTCTTGTCCAAATTACCATCAAGCTGACAGCAAATACAACATGTTTCCATCCAATATCTTCTGTGTTGACCTAGAACGCCGTATTCCATAAATTATGTTAAATACAAATGTTGATTTCTCTGTGTTCACAATCCGTGTCCGGTACTGATGCCAGTATCGGAGTTCACGTGCGAGGTACAAAAAAAAATTAACATATGAAAATTTCACAGTAAAGTCGATCTCGTCATGTCAGTAAAAAGACTACACACGATTTCATTTGTCTTTCAATATATTTCATGTGGAATACAACGTTGCATGTCAACACATAATATTATTATAATTTGATAGGTAGATTTTGTCTGAATCCGTTAAAACCATTTCTATATACACCAGGCTTGCGCTGGCTTATCTGGGACAAATAGTGAATGTTCTAACCAATGAGCTTTCATAGCAGTATTCATACATTCACTAGTATGTCACAGTTCGTCTACTGAACGCCATAAATAACTGCCCACTTTCTTTTTTGAACATATACACTATCTTAAAATAATATTGAATAATTATGTGAATATGGTGTTTTGTGATAGCATGTACAACTGTACATGTAGTTAGTGAATATGAATTCAGCTTTTCTTTATTGATAGAATGCACAAAGGACCATCCGAGCTTTCACCATTAAAAATAGTAATTTTAACTCTTGGCTGCCTGAAAACGGGTTTAACACTTTAATTACCAACCTTACAATATTTTGCTTTACTCGAAGTACCCTGTCAAGGGGCACAACCATGTAAATATTAACAAGGGCGGTACAAAATATTCAAATTTTGGCTCTTTTCTAGCGTAAAATCACAAATCAAGGTTTTTTTAACACCAGGAATGGGCGAAAGTGGGAGACTAGTAGACTTGAGGAAAGGCAAGCCACCTTTTGTTTAATTTTGTCTAATTTCTCTCACGCAGAATGGCGCAGGTTTAACATGTGGTTTAAATAAAGTCAATACAAGATGACATTTAGATCACCACTAAGTGTATGCGAGGAAACCATCCCAGTTTTATACGGATGTCATAGTGTGTAATAACCCTTTCCCAGTTTATATTGGAAGACTAGATTGTTGTTGTTGTTGTTGGTGGTGGTGTTGTTTTGATCCCATGCTGTCAAGTTATTCACTGTTTCACAGCCAGTGCCAGGCATATGAATATACCTGTGTTCTCAAGGTGTTCCAGTAAATTACAGTATGTATTGTGTATTCTAGCATGGAAAACTACATTATATGGGTCTTATAAGGATTTGGTAAATCACGTTCGCCGGCAACAACTTTGAAATTCAGGAATGTTGGGAGGAGAAAAGGGAACTAAATATCAAATGTCCTGATTAACTTTGTTCAATCCAGTATTTCTTTCATCAATGAGCAGCGTTTCACACAACACACCGTTTAGGAATTTGTATAACATTATTATATTCATGGTATCATTTATTTTAAAAAGTATGCCAAAGTTTCGACATGGAGAGTTCTTTATGGCGTTCAGTATACTGTATTACTTATCATACAATGATAATTTGGCTAGTGAAATAGAGAAACATGAAAATGACAAGCCTCACTCTAAACATGGTTTCAAATACAAAATCTGTAAGTTTCTAATTCTTTCTCTTACGTTGTGATTTTCATCATAGCTGTGAGATCGGAAAATGACTTTACTACCATGATATTTCAAAACAAAACTCAGTTTCTCAAAATTAAAGCTTAGACATCTTCAAAAGATCACTCCTTATCTTGCTATTTATTACCTCAGAAGCTTGGGTCTGGTCTTGTCAACAATAGGTTTGACATCACAGAAATCCCTTCCCCCTTCCCTCCTCTTCCCCACCCCTTTTTTCAATCCTCAAACGGGATCCTCAACCGTTTTGTGGCAACATAGAAAGACCCCCTCCCCNAACAAAAAAAAAACCCCAACAAATAACAAACAAACCTTGTGTCAGCTGAACCCCTCTTTTTCCCATAAATGTCATTCTTTCTTCTTCCTTTTTTTTTTCATGTAAACCTACCTGCAAATCAGATTAGGAACATGTCATTTACAGTAAAAAGAGATTGGGAAAATAGAAAACAAAAAAACAGCCTTCACTACCAACGGTTATCACACTTTCTGACACGTGTTTGCATACATTCTAGAAGTGTCTGTTTCTAGAACTGCTCACATGATAGCAAATAACAACGGGATCCATTGCCCAGGTATTGATGTGGTTCTCTAAACTGAAGTACATAATTCTATCAAGCAGCTGTAAAACTAATTCATGTTGCTAATAATAGATGGTGACGACCTCCCAATATATATTATGTAAACAGACATGTCTAATACAATGTGTAAAAACAATGTGAGAACATTCAGAGTCAGAGTTTGTCTAAGCCAGGCATGTTTGTTCATTGTATAAGAAGTACACATGTGTCTGACAGCTTGTATCTAATCCGATATGCAGGTGAATGTTATAGTCAGCAAATCAACCCAATTCAAAAGCAAGTGTGGATTTATATATATATTCATATGAAGGGCCTTTCTGTGACAGAATTATGTTTGGGCTCAGCGGTCCTTCTATAATGGGGTACAGGGGAGAGTATTATGAACTCACAAGGGGTTCCTATATGTAGGTCTAAATGTTTAGATGACACTTGGGCTTTGTAGGTTTCCGGCTTCGTCATACGTTGTCAGCTGGCTACAACTCGAAGTTATCCAGTTATGATAAAGTTTCCTTCCCAGTTCTACCAGATCTAGTAATGAAGGTAAAATCTTGATTAATACAATAATTAGTAAAATAATATAGATTAATATGAACTCTGAACAGTGCATGCAATATTTGCTAGTAGTTTAGAAATAAAATAACATAAGGAATCAGTCCGGCTGTAATTAGTGAACCCATGTCTATAAGAATGTCGGGTCAGAGGATTTACACTTATGAGGTTTCTTAGGAAAATGCAAAATCTGAAATATGACCCCATCAAGTGACCAGAGTCCTCGACATAAACAATACTGGGAATTCCAATGACGTAAATTTTAGTACAGATCAGTAAGGAAGAAAAAAGTCCAGTTCACATTTCTAAGTGGTCAATAAAATCATATAATCACTCAGTGTTGTAACGTCAAACGATGGCCACAGGAGGGTCTATAGGGTTGATGAGGTACCTTGGTCACGTGATGAAAGTCTAAAGTTTACATTCTCCGAAAAAATTTTATTGCTAGTCTGGTTGTCAAAATGCTAATATACAAAGCAATTCGTAACTCATAATACTAAAATACTAGCTATATACGTCTGTAATTTGAGGGAGAATAAACCTATTCTACCCATATATCATTAAGTTACAGGTCTTTATTTCTATGTTTGATAGTAGGCCCAACAACTAAAGGGCTGTAAATTACTGCCACATCCCCCCCCCCCCCCCCCCNAACTTTTGATTTTCCCTCTTTTAGTACTCCTTGCATTCACTGTTGAAAGTTCTTAGGGGCGGAATTTGATATTGGTGACTCATTTTCTCGAATCGGTAATTACGTCTCTTCTTAGAGATTTCAGTTTTGCATATCGCTGAAAAGCCATTTAAGTAAGTTTTGAAAAAATGGCTGACAAAGATTTTAGCCAATTTTTTAGAAAAAGGGGGTGGGGTTGGATAGGTTAGTTCTCTTCTTAGATAAAGACATTTCTAGACAAGCTACAGACTTCAGATTTGAAACACCTAATAACCGTGGACTGTACTTTAATCACGCCTTATAGAGAAAAAAAGAAACGAATAAATGCAACGATTTAAAAGGTTATGTAATGATTTTTAAACAAACTCCTGAAATAACGATACATGTAACGTATTTACACATAAAATACTTCTATAATATTTATTCAACAACTACATACGATATCACTATCAGGGTTAACGAATATCACAAAATCTCAGTTTCGACCATGAACTGAAAATATCGAAATTTCCGCTTGGCCTTTGCGACTTAACTACCAAATTGCAAAAATGCGTCCCATTAATTTGGCTGATGTGTTCAACACAAATTCGAAGTCTTTCCCCCCCCCCCCCCCNGGTCAGGACAAATTGGGGGGGGTATGTTTACAACGACAATTTAGCTCAAAATGTCCGTGGTCATGCTATGATTAAGTTCAGGTTAAATTATGAGGCATTGAATGACCTGACTAATGATACATGTATTGGCCTGGATGGACAGAGAGACTGTGAGTTCAGGAGACAACTCAGAAAGTGTACATAGCCTGTATAGCAACAAACTGACATAATGAATTGCAGGTCTCTGGTCACAAGCAAATATGAAATACATTGATAATATTTATTTATATAAAACATGACTGTAAACTTGTGAGAATAACCCTTGCATACCTCAGAAGACAATTATGTCTGTCATTCTCAGGAACTGAAAAGCTGGTTGTACTGTACAGTGGAAGTCNGCTTTTCTAAAAAGATCTTTTCCATACTTTTTGTAAGCTCACTCCCCCTTATACATACATTTCTAGAAAAAAAAGTATTTGAAAATTTACCCCTGCCCAGCCTGATCTTGTATGTTCAAAGTGACTGTTTGAAACAAATCAGCACCTATCACAAGTATAACTACTAGTGTGTGTTAGTGTGTTCTCTGACATAAAACGGTATGTAGTAATGTACCCACGTATCTTATTTCACAGATGACGGCCGTGAAGAGAATACAAGTAATGCCATTCCTTCATGCAATCTAACGTAGACACTCAATACTGGCGTATCTGCACTCAGTGTCCATATACTGTTCACCTTGTCTTGTGAAATTATACACATTATCATGTGTTTTCTTGTTGTTGTCTTTTTCTGATCTTCAGAGACAGGCTACAGGAACTCCTTGGTTCCCTACTATAACTCTTCACTCAGTGACATCATTCGTGTATGGTATGTATTTCTATTTTACGCACAACGCACTCTCCAGATTCCTCTGCATCCACAAAGTGTCAATAATATTAGAGAGCTTTTATTTTAATGTTTGGATTAGACGTCTACGGCCGAGTATTTGGCATTTTATGACGTTACGATTTAAGCGCACATACTTGATTAGAGAAAATTATAAAATATTTTGCTCGTCATGAGTAACAAGATCCTAACATCAAGAAATCACATTTGTACATGCGTATCTTCGCCACAACTCTCCGTTGGAAATCAATAAACGTATATATCATCTTTACGTTAGTTAACGCACTGTGGTAACCACGGGAAACTTACAAAACACTAGTACTGTTCACTGTAATTGACGCAATACCTTAATTAAAACAAGAATTATGTATATGGTCACTAAACTTGAACATAAACTTTATCTATAATCGATGACCACGCATTGCAACTCAGACCCCGATTATAAGAGCCAACTCTTAGACCATATGAAGAGTGATTTCGGTTTAATAGACTTCCACTGTTTTGCATTCAGTTTATATCAAAACAAATTATAAGAATAGCAGAATGACTTCATTAAACATCTAGGAACACCATTGAACATGTCTCTATGTAGTACACTCGAAAACATTTTTTACGAAAACACTATAAGTGAAACTAGTGCGATTGTTCAACATTTTATACATCTTTATATTATCCTAAACAGATTATTTCATCAGACTTAGTGAAAAGTGTAAACACTGTAAATACAGAAAAAAAAAAGATTGCTGGAAAACAAACCAACTGTGTCCCCAATCTCCACATTTTTTTCTGATCAATCAATACTTTCTCTTGAACATGTAAATCCGCCACACAACTGATCTATGTTCCCTGACTTGCCACAAAACTAGACAGAGACATGTTAACCAATCACAATGCGTCATAATGAATCCTTTGTGACGCAATATCTCTCTTGTTGTGTTTCGTAATAAGTGTGTTCGAGAGTATCAGTATATCAATAACTCAGTGACTTGTAGACAATTAATCATTTCCCCAATATTTATCATCAAAAAAGTGTCACAGCAAAGGTGTGACAAATGGAATATGAATTTCAAAAAAGTCGTAGAAAAATTATTATAATAAAGTATCGACATCATAAGCATGAAAGTGTGTAAGTCAACTAAAAGAAATTGAAATTGCAAAACTGAAATTGAACAAACTGTTAAAACATGTTGCAGGAAAAAGCACATAGAATTAGAAGTGTATGTCATTAATACCATATGTTACATGTCAATTACAGGTGAAAACTGGTTGATAAGTTAGATATGGATGCTGAAAGATTATCAAAAAAATAGTATTCCTTCTTCTCCTAGTTGGTTCAGATAAACATGAATGAAATGAGTAAAATATTCCAAGTGCTGAAAAAACATTGTCATCTGTCTACCTTTCCACCAATCACTTCTCTCTGTCACTCCAAGGAACAAACTTTACGACTTTGATCTGTGGCTACATGTCTTTGTTTTAAACGAGTGTCACCATACTCTCATTACCAACCAGTTTTTAAAGGACATTTCCTACCAAAGGACATAGCTTGATGCTCACAAACATGATTATCCTAGCCAGGATCAAACAGTGGCAGGAACATTCTAGAAATTAGGAGTTCCTTATCTGCTCACCAGTTCAATCCTTGCTGACCTTGCTATCCAAATTAGCAGTTTAAAAACTTACACAATAACATTAACCCTGACATCAGCTCTCCCTACCTACTGTAAACTATCTTGGTCTGTTAGGTTTTGACAGGATATTATGTATAAACATTATTATTTCATCAACATGTGGGGAGAACAATGAAATATTTGTAACACTGCGATATGTTACTAATACAACTTACAGTGTTATCAACAAAATTATTCACTGGAAATTCATTCATTCAATCAGCCAATTGTTTAGGAGTTTCTTAGCATCAACAACATAAAACCAAATGTAACTCTCAATCAAACCAGGTGGAATCATGTAAATGGCTTACATTACCGTATCGAAGAGAAATATTCAAAAGTGATAAATCATGTCAGTAGGTCAGCAAGTCAGTCAGGTATAATGATACAGTGAACTGAACATGTGTAGACACTCTGGATATTAAAACAAACAATGTGTAGTTTAATTTTCAGCTCCATCACGTGACCTAGGAAATCTTGCTCACACGTTTACATGCTCTGCTCACGTATGATTACTCGTCATTTATCAAAATATCCTTGCAATCCCTAGATCACGTGGTGTAACTAACCCGTCTGAAAATACCTCATACAGACACATAACAAAAAAATACATCCAGTAGAATACAAAGCGCTGGAGTAGTTGTAAATAAGTTCCTCTTTTCTTTCTCTCTCTCTCTCTCTCTCTCT
>JAWQUT010000810.1:160335-176448 GCA_033807755.1 Ellobium chinense
CAGATTAAAAAAGACCAAAAACAAACTGATTTTTGAAAATTATTATTATTAATTTGCGAATAAACATAACATTATCAGTTTCTTATCACACTGCCATACAAGTAATTTCAATGAAGGCAGGTCGAGTAGCATTTTTTTTTTGTGTATGTGTGTGATGAAAAAGCTTGCCGAAATGTAACATATCAGATGTGATGACATACACTGGTTTAGAGATGTTTTAATTGCCTTTGAAATAGAAATCCGATGTTTTGACAATGTCACTGAAAAAATGAAGTATTCAAACATTACAGGTAGAAAGTTATTCTGGGCGAATACCGGGCCTCTCTTATATTGCACGTCCACCGCCATGTTTGTATGTAAAGTTTTGAGATTTTGAAAAGTTTGACTCAAGATATTATGTACTATTGCTAATTTTTGTTGTTGTTTGCTGTAACAGTAGTCAATAGAATATAAGTGTATATTTAGTGAATGTTTCTCTTTAGCCTGACTTTAACAGAGTAAGGTACCATCTTCATATTAAAAGCCGTGTGAATTATATTTTTTATGTTTGTTTTTCCTCTGACTTTCATTAAGAATAATGTTAAAAATGTTCACTAAATTTCAACTAAAAATAGTTCCAGATTACTGCTTTGCCTCATTATTTGAAAATTTCCTCCCGGGAATATTTTCCTTGACCCTCCCAGACTATGTTTAAAGACCGTGGAATGTCATTCATGTTGATTTTTCCACCTAAAATAGAAAATCGTGGCGAAATTTTTCAATTAATCTTAGCGAGAAATGACCACAGGTTGCTTCTTTGCTTCCTGCTTTTGAAAATGTTCCGGGAAAGCATAATCTTGGACCTCTTCCCCCAATACTACATTATGTTCCCGACTGAGGCGGTCACGCATGCGCCTTAAGTGCTGTTTATGCCTCTCCCTTTTGCCTGACAATATCTTCCCTTACATTATGTTTTGTCATACGTAAAAAGATTCAACAAATATAGAGCCAGGTAGACCTCTGTCGTTGTTTCAAGGGTTGAAACATGAGGCTTGGGGTAGGGGAGGGGTCTTGTGGGGATAGAGAGGAAGAGGTAGTTACGGCCCTTCCTCTTATGGTAAAAAAAATGATGCAAACTCTAAGCAGACGATTACAATAATGGGATTAAAAAAATATGCCGTGCATTTTTAATTCACAAAAACATCTTTTCAGTAATCATTTTATGTTTGTTTACTTTCTCGTATTTGCTATTGATGACAACTAGCTAGGTTACAGCACAGTATGAGTTACATCAAAAACAAGGCTGCCAGTCTGGCGAATTTGGTGCCATAGTTTTAGAAATCGGGGAGCTAAAAAAAAATGTTCAGGGACAATATAGTTTCGCATTTGTACCTCTATATATTTATTTTTGTCTTTTATTCCTCAGTTTGATGTCCTATTCTAGCTTTAGCCTGGCAATAAGAGAAGAATTTGCTGTTGGAAACCAGCTAGTGGGGACTACAAGGGTGACCAACGATTCACTTGGCGCGTAGAGAAATTAAGGACGAATGTATCACTCTCAATGTAGAGTACCAGCACATGACCAGAGTGGCAACAAGGAGCTGATCACAACTCTGCCAGCAGTGCTGACACCAAAGATAACGTCATCTGACAAAAGGGGTTATCTTTACTTCTACTGTTTTTGGAAAAAAAAAATGAGTGATTCTCTTTAATATAGCTATTTGTTTCAACAAAACTCGTGTCTAAGTTCTATAACATCATCGCGGAATTCGCAGTTTCGCGGAAATTTTTGTTGGGAGATGAATAATAACCTAAAAATCACAAATCTTAAAAAAAAAGATTTTGCAGGGAAAAGCTAGCATACGCTCGTTTGTCAGAGGACGTTAGACAAACTCCAAGGGTGCGGTTTTGGTTGCTGTACACCAGTCACGGTGAGAAAGTGTGCGCACCTACTAGAAGTTTGTTAGAAATGTGACGCCTTTGGCGAAGACCAGAAGTGAGGGCCCGGAAAAATGGTAGCAACAATCTACGGTTTTAAATTTGTAAGTGGATCCTTTTATCAACGGCCTTGTATCGGGGGAGGAGTTGCAAGAAAAATGAGAGTCAGATGCTAATGAATGAGGCAAAAGGTTATAAGTATAGCAAATAGCACTAGCAAGTCAGAGATTTTATTTTGTTGCTCTTCCGCATAAGCTGCAGTGAGCTTGGCTTACTTGGAGACTAATATTCCCTTTGCTAAGGTCCACCCACAGATTAAAATGACCGCCACTATCGCACAGTCGCAATAACCAAACAAACGCAGTCCACGCTTCCTCTTGCAATACCGACAATGTCATCATGGTTTTGGATAGTTTACGTGTTCTTAAGTGTCCTTTCCTGCGGACTATAAAGCCAGAGGCATGCGGGGACCGTCCGGTAATTTGAATAAAAAGGCACGATTTACAGCTTCGGAGAGCTATTTTTATATATATATATATAATATATATATATAGATATAGATATAGATATAATGTTAATACACTTCATGCTGCACGAAAACTATCGATAACTAATTCAGAATTCAGTGTCCCTCCGAACTTGACCACACGGTTAAGAAAACTGATATCAAAGCGCTTAGTAATTGTTATATGAAAGCAAAATAATCTGAATCGACACAGACAGTCTATTGGATTTTCCCAGCCATTTGTAGGCGGGGCTTTCAAAGATTATGTTTCCCTTATATTGGAAGACATGACTTATATCTCACAATAAATTGAGTAGGATGTTAATATCAAAAATAGCTGATGCGTTGTAAACGGTAAACACATGATCTTAGAGCGAACGGAATTGTTTCCGTAATCTTTTGTCTTTTGACAGCCGAGATATCGCATAACCCTGTACTGGTTTGAACAAGAATTCATCTATAAAAAAAAAAAAAAAAAAGGATGCACATCAGTACTCCTGAAGAAAGCAAGGCAAATTGTTTGTGTTTGTACAGAAATGTAAACTAAACAAAGCAAAACAAAATCAGCATCACACCATGAAAAAAAAATCCTTGAAATCTAACCACTTCTGAAAGACAGTATGGAAAAGCTTTGTGCAGAGTCTTACAGAATATGAATTAGAACTAGGCTTCATGGTAGATAAAAATCAGATGGAAGTTACTGTGATATCAAGACAAGAGCTGCTGCTGTATATTGCTATGGACAGAGTCAAGATATTATGTGTTACACGGATGACAATCTGTTATGACGACACTGAGTTGTGATGAAAAGTGTTGCAGTGTTTCACACAATGGTCTTTTCAGAAATAGAAATAGATAAATGTTCTGATGTGACATTGCTATGTGTTAGTGTTCACTATACGTTCAAAATGTGTGAATTGATCTTACTTATCTTATTATTTATAATGTGTATTATTCTCTTATTACATTACTTATTGTTGTATGAATTTGCCCACCCCTGTAGAATTAATATCTGTAAACGTTTAAGATTTTTGTAGTGTTGACAAGATATAGATTCCACTGCTAAATTTGTGTTGCTATGATATGCAGACAGATGAATGTATACTTGTTGACTTTTCAATCTTAAGCTGACTATAGCAAAGGTTGTAAGAACTTCATTTTATTAAACGGCATAGGTCATTTTAAAGAGTGTGAAAAGTCTGTTAGTGTATGTTTTTTTTTCTGAAAACGGACCTTAAGAAAGAGCAAATCACAATCCTAATTACCATCTAATTCCAGCCTGAAATTGCTCTATTTTTATGTTTTCTAGATCAGCTACCGTCTTCGGCGGTCGTGCACATGGTTAAGCCCCCTCCCCTCCGTCCCTTCAATTAAATTTCTGCGTCCGCTCCTGGAAAGGACAGTCACCCATTTCTCCAGCCCCCAATTCTTTTCCTTTCTTACACCCTCTCCCCTTTCCCCATCCATTTGCCTTTTTGTTTGTAATACCAGTAAATCCTTGGTTAAGTTAAGACCAAGCCTGTATTTCACCCACTCGAAGCGGTCACTTTTTCTTTCTTTCTTTTCCCTCCCTCTTGCTACTGATTCCTCTAGCTTACCACACTCACACCCGCAAGTCTGGAACCTTGAAAAAGTCCTTGTCTTCTCATACCTATTTCAGTAGGTCTTAAAACCTAACGAAGATGGTATCTATGCCTTATATTATTCTTTTTGTGTAATGGCTCCACTGCAAGTGCGACATGCCAAAAACGACATGTCCTTATTGGTAAAGTGACATCGGCGCATGCCACCCGACGGTAACTGTCGAAAACAGGACTTTATCTTCAGAATCCAGAGCAGTTTAAAATTACCGAAAAATGGATTAACTGAAATGCGTTAGAAAAATAAGTCATCACAGCCTGTTAGGAATGCTTTATAATGATAATCAGCTATAAAAACTAGAGCGCAAATCTGAAATGAATTTTTTTTCTAAACTTACATGTCAAAAGGAATAGTTTACCATGTTGTGCGGGGCGGATGGAATTCAATGAAATTTTCTTGATTTTGGTATCAGTAGCTTGGCTAGACTGTGTGACATTCCACGTGGTTATCCAGAACACATTGCTTTTTGTGTGTTGTTGTTTAATGTGCCTATGTGTTACTCTGTATTTGGCAAATAGAAGAGTATGTGTCACTTTTCCGAAAGAACTATTTTGACTAAAAGTTCATATTATGTGATGTAAGGGTACATGAAAGGTGCACTCATCATTATGACAGCTTTCGATTTTTGCCAGTTGGTATCGGTGAACTTAGAAAAACATATTGAAGATAGACATACAGGAAGTTAGAATATTATACAACCAGAAAGATAGACTGAGAGGAAGGGAGGGATAGAGAGAGAGTGGGAGACAGAGAGAGAGAATGAGAAAGAAGGTAGAAAGAAAGAAAGAAAAAGAGAGGGAGAGAGATAAAGATACAGAGTGAGAAATAAAGAGAGATAAAGAGAGACAGAACGCGAGAGAGAGAGAGAGAGAGAGATGAGTCTTAAGAGTATTAAGGGGTTAACTTTTTTGCCTCCCCCTCCAGAACTGTATTGAAAAGCAAGTGGATTTGTGGTTCTAAATACTCGGAAATAAATGCGATTTTTTTTTTTTTGGTCTCCAAAAGTGTGATATTAGCTAATAACGTGACTAAAGGAAATTTGGAGCCCTACACACATGGTATCATACTCACCGGAATGATGTAATGAAGAACTTGAGATGGTCTATAAGGTTTGTGAATCACGTGAAGAAATTAGCGGATCAGAGTCAGTCATTTCCTTCACATTTCCCACACAATAACTGACACCAGCAGGTGAACATGGCACTACAAGTCTGGATTTCACCCGCCTCGTCCTCGTACATATATGTCAATTTTGGGTTGTCATGGTATCTATGTAAATAGTCAGTAAATAAACACTAAATACTGATGACGAGTGTCATTAAACGGCATTGTATCAAATTAATGGCAGCTAGACTAGACTAGGACTGGTATCGTGTACGCGCACCTTTTGTTTGCCTTGCAATGTTTCGCGCAGACTGAACTGTAGACTTGCCACTTCCTGGCTTGCCAACGTATCAACGAGGGCTCGCTGGCTCACAGTCCGGTTTACGTCATTTCTTACGATCTGCTTTTCCTCCCGTGACAGCAAAACCATTCGACCATGGACAAAGAGCAAAAATAGATTTACAGGTGAGCAAACCTGCATTTGTCACGAATGAGCCAATAAGCAAATGAATTTGTCCTCTTGGTTGATTTTTAGATGAGGTATGGTAACAGTTTCTCTGGACAACGGAATGGGCTGTATTGTTTTGTTTCTGATATTCATCACCAATTCATAAATAGAGCATCGGCAGAGGCAGTCACAGTAGATTGGAGGAAAAATCTGGAAACGAGTTCAAAAGACAGCTTAAGAACTGACAGTGCAAGCGAAGCTCAGAAGCGGGGACATCACGAACAAAGAATTCGTCCAGAAGATGAGTCTAAGGTATCATTCATAGGACTAATTCAAGATTGACACTGACAACTGTAAATAGTTCTTAAAACAGTTTTAAAATGTAACCATTCATTTACAAATATATCTTGATCAATGCTCTTTCACCTCCAATTTGGTGGTCAGGGGACAACAGAAGAATACCATAAAATCCTAAATGGAATATATATGGTTGAATGAACAGTAACATTAAAATCTTGCTCATATTAAACTTTGTATTTGCTCAAATGTAATGTAACCGATAAAATGTAAAGTAGGCTAAGTAAGGCAGAGCCAAGATCAAGTGCCCAGGTTGCACTAAACTGTTTAGATAGTGAGTGGTTGGGTATTAGAGGTGGGAAGGGAGGGAAGAAGACCCAAACTCAAGTCCATGTATAAAACCACCCACTCGTACTGGGATGAACATTACATCACAACCTGATCAACTCGAATTGCTGATCAAGAGTCCGTCCATAATGTTAAGTTTGTCAGCTGTATCAGCTTGAGATATAAATCTGATACCGAACACGTTTATTAGGACAGAAGAAGTTAAGAAGAACACACTTACATATAATGCACTTACCTGTTTACGTGCCACAGCAACAACAAGCATGTAAGTAAAGAGATTTTACCGTGTCAGCACCACAAAACCTTACAATCGTAACGAAAAATACCATGGTGGTCGTGCAGCCTAAGAGACCAGGGATCGCCTCACATTGTCTGTTTATTGTCCAAAATTCACTTTTGGATTTCAAAGGCTATTAGAACATTTCCCTTACACAAAGTAAATATTCAAATTTATTATTTTTTGGCAAGACTGGTTTGTTATCACACACACACACACACACACACACACACACACAAACATATTCACACACACACTCACATCATCACCACCACCACCATATGAGTTGCCTTCATTATTATTCCGTATTAGCAATGTGATAAGAAAATAGAAGAATTATTATGTTCATTCGCAAGAATCGACTTTTTTTTAGGGGGTGGGGGGGNGGGGGGGGGGGGGGGGGGGGCGCGCTTTGTTTTTATAAGTTCCCCCTTCCCTCCCTCACCCCCTCCGCCCACAAAAAGTAATAAATAATAAATTTTAATAAAGATACCATGTTGGTGAATTCCTCCCCCTGTTTCTTTCTTTAGTCAATATCCTGTTTTTCTCTTTCCGTCTTCAAGGGCTATGGGAGTGCTAGTTATGCCGTTAAAAGAAGGAAGAGGAAGAGATGAAACGAGAGAAGAAGATAGGCATGAAGTGACATGGAGAGAAGAAAAAAACCTGACGAAACAAATACAATAGAACCGCTTTAATCGGGACGGAGCTGTGTCTAAAAAATCGCCTCGTTGTAGCGGGCGTCTTGCTTAGACGTACTGGCCATTATAAAATGATTTCATGCGTTTAATTCAAGTTAGATATTAACCATTATGTAGGACTATTGAGATGAGCCAACAGTGCATGTCTTTTATGTACATGTAGTTTGATCTAACTGAAATGTAAGTAGGCCAGAGGACATGAAATGTAATTTTTGACTTGGGAACGGGATTATTAGTTTGGCCTCATAATTTTTTTTTTAAAATGCTTTTAAGCCTTCTCACCACGTCAAGGTAATCCCGGGTCAAGGAGGATACCCTGAAATGGACTCTTATCGTAATCCTGAAAATGTTAAGTTTTAGTTTTTTATTTCCGTCATGAAAAGAACTCATATCTGTCTGGTGACGTTGATCACTTCACATGTGCTGAAATGTAACAGTTAATGTTTCAACCTTTAAAACAGAGAACCTGGTTCTGTGGTTATTTAACATTTTTATGCGTGACCAAGCAGGAATTTGAACCGCCTTCAGGGCCCTGGCTGGAATAATAATATTCAATATGTAGGGGCAAACAGGGGCATCTGATTCTAACTGCGCACCCAACACCGCTCAAGACGGTAACATAATCTAGGGTTGTCCGACGGTATGCCCCCTCAGAAAATTTTCAAGCCTCCCAAAAAGTGGGATAGGACAGCGGGAAAAAAAGCAACTTAAGGTAATTTCTCCGTAACTTAAAGTTAGCATTTTGATCATGATCTGTCTTTTTCTTGGTGGGTTTTTAGGGAATAAAAATAATCGCAATATTCGCAATTGATATTTCACGGTCTAAAGAATTAATGTGGGATGGTTCGGGGATATCTTTCCTTGCAGATTTTTTAAAAAGGAATGAAAATGGCATCTTGGGGCTATGATTTTTAGCTGAAATTTGATAACTTTAAAAACAAATATTTTTTTCATGATTTGTTTATTTTGAAAGGAATCTTTAGGCAACACAACCATCAAAGACATTACAAGGCCTTTAAAATGAAAATGATCCCGTATTCTACTAAATTCATTTTAGAGAGACAAACAATCATCAAGAAAAAATTCACAATGTAGATCTAAATCATTTATCTGTCTACCTGTCATAGCAACATCAAACATTTAGCAAAAGATTTCTCTGCACTTTTACAGAGAGTATGATATCACAGTCATCATACAACGGAAGAGTGATCTGGAACTCCTGTCTGAATACTCCAACGTTAGTAATATTGTCCAAGCTTCACACTAGGACTTCAAAGGCAGTTAACGTGTCTCTAAAACAATGCCAATCCTTAACTCTGATGCATTACTTTTTGGCAGTAGTTTTTTTTACGCAACACAGAATCGCTACTCAAGCAGGTTTCACTGACAGTATGTGAACGGCAGTGGGATCGGAAAATCGTACCGAATTAACACATTCATTAACACAAAAACCAAAATTAAGTTAATATATAAATATATTAAATTGGTCGTCCGTGTGTCATGAAATGCAATCTCTCGTTCCGTCTCTCTGTCTCTCTCCTTCTCTCTCTCTCTCTCTCTCCCTCCCTTTCTCTTCTTTTGTGCCCTTTACTTTTGGTTCCTATTTATCCCGTTTTCTTTGGGGCACTCTAACACTCAATCTTCGCACCCCTCCTCCCTTCACTTGGGATGCTGCAAATGTATTATTTGCCACCTGGATAAGAACTCCCGAAATCCAGCAAGAACAAACCAAACAGAATATGGGACCCCATATCTAGGAGAAACAGACCAAACATAATAATATGGGACTCCATATCTAGGAGAAACAGACCAAACATAATAATATGGGACTCCATACCTAGCAAGAACAAACCAAACAGAATATTGGATCCCATATCTAGCAAGAACAAACCAAACAGAATATGGGGCCTCATATCTAGCAAGGACAAACCAAAGGGAATATTGGATCCCATATCTAGCAAGAACAAACCAAACAGAATATGGGGCCTCATATCTAGCAAGAACAAACCAAACAGAATATTGGATCCCATATCTAGCAAGAACAAACCAAACAGAATATTGGATCCTATATCTAGCAAGAACAAACCAAACAGAATATGGGGCCCCATATCTAGCAAGGACAAACCAAAGGGAATATTGGATCCCATATCTAACACGAAAAAAACCCAAAGAGAATATGAGAAACAAAAAAATGCAAAGATGGACATGCGAAAGTGAAGGGGGACGAAAGAGAAAGGAGCGATGAGAGAGATAGAGAGATAAAGGGACAGAAGGAGAGAAAGAAAGAGACACAGACAAAGAGAGAGAGTCCGATGTGAGCACTAGATAAGATTAAGAGGTTAAAAAGGTTTATGTACTCACGGTCAAGTACAAAGGATGATGTAGATACGAGAAGAGACGTTCACTCGCATTTGCTGTGATGTTCACATACTTTTCTTTGCCGTCACCAGATTGTCTGACAGCCACCTCTCTCACAACACGGCTTTCATTTGATCTTCACCCAGAATACTCTTGAAAAAGTTTATCTGCTCTGTTGGGAATTTCAAAAGGAAGTAAATTGAAGACTTTCAGATATAAATAATCTCACTGTAGATGTTGGCCTTGTTTTGGTTCTAAGTTCCTTTCGAGTCCAGACGCAGTGCAGCAGGTCCAGCAAAGACAGCGGATGACATGGGAGAATGTGCTGCAAAGATCTCTGACTTGGAACGACATATTATAGCATGTGGTACCACTGCGATTAAACTTCATCATCAAGTCAGTGTACGATCTCTTACCCACTGGCACAAACCTCAAGAATTGGGGAAAGACCACAGATGCTAGCTGCTCATTCGGCAATGGAGAGCAAACCTTGATGCATGTGATATTAGCTTGCAAAGTGGAAGTGGCACTGGTAGAAGGGCGGTACACATGGCGCCACAACAAAGTCCTGCGAGTATTAGCTGATGCCGTCGACAAGGCCAGACAACAGATAAATATGATAAAAATAGTCACGTTTATCCCAAGGTACTTCCTCCGCGCAGGGCAGCAACCGACAGCAAGTTCGCCACCAAATCCCCCTGCCCTCCGGTGGCAACAGTATTGGATAGTACGCACGACTAGGAAACAGCAGTAGATTTGCCAAGCTGTCAGATGTACTCTGAGGCAGTTCGAACATCAAAGATGTGACCAGACATTGTCGAGCATTCATCAAACACTAAGCAGATGCTGCTGATCGAACTGACAGTGCTGTTTCAGTCCAGAATGGACGAGCTGCATGCTTACAAAACTGCCAAGTACAATAACCTTGTTCTCGAACTAAGAAGAGCAGGAATAACGGCTGTGGAAGTAAAGACAAGGCAGGGGTATGGTGAGCACCTCAATCTATGACCTACTCAATTTGCTCGGAAAAAGAAGACGGGAGCGATCACGCATAGACTGCAGTTAAGAAGTCAGCATGGATATGAACCTATCGTAGCGAACAATGGATTGTTGCACAATAAGTTTAAATACACCTAATATGCAACTGGATTCATGGTGGCAGAGATGATGTGAAGCGAGGAATCAAGAAATTGTAGGTTGCGGGTTCAAATTCCACCCCGAGGCGGAAAAAAAATCAACAGAAGGACACTTGGGATATAGACCCAGGTGTCGCCCAGCCCATTTAAAGTGTCAGGAAGTTAGAGGGCCGAAACACTTAATACACGGGGCAATCTTCTTCTGAAGATGTTCTTTTGCCTCGCTCCCCGAGTAAGAGAACTGCTTATTTTATTTACCTTAAGTATGTCGAGTGCGGTCTGGAAATCTTTCGGGACCGTTAAGCTTCATTTGGTAACCCAGCAAGACAAACACATAGACGTACACACAACATTAAACACAGTGAACAAGTCAGGTCGTTTCATATAGCAGTGACATAGGTGCAGTACAAGGTGGACACGGAGCACTTAGTAACAGAAGTGGGGAGTAAGCAGACGCAAACAGATGCTCAAACAAAGTAGGATAAAGGGGAAAATGCTCAAGAAGACAAATGCAGAGAGAAAATGGAAGATGTGGTGTATGTGAGTCTCATGCCTAGCGCTATGACTGCTGGTCTTCTGTACGGCGTCGGGAAAAAGACCCGGCCACTAAGCCACTTTTTAGAAGTGGCGGCGTGGTCGTGTATAGACGTCTACCTGATTCCAAACTGATGGCAAGGCGATGGGTGCCGACGCAGAGATCGCGGGTTCGGTTCCCACCGCATCACTTTCTTTCCTTCTTCCATTTTCTCTCTGCATTTGTCTTCTTGAGCACTTTCCCCTTTATCCTAGTTTTTGTGAGCATCTCTGTTTGCGTCTGCTTACTCCCCACTTCTGTTACTAAGTGCTCCGTTTCCACCTTGTATTACCCCACTGCATCGTCAGAATCTAAAAGCTTTACAATACATACATCCTTGACTGCCCGTTGTTTAAGATGTGGCCTTTCTTTCAGTCCTGGGAGGACATTTGTCACTGTGCTTTCTTTAAAAAAAAAAAACATTTTTCACGTTTTTGGTGATGGCTATCTCGTTGTAATCCTGCAATTTCAGAATCTACAAGCATTATACTACAAACAACCACTAAACTTCACCATGTGAGAAGTGGCCTTACTTCACGTCCAGTTTAGTTCTTGGTCTATCCGCAGACACGAATTTCAAACCACTACCACTGTAAGAAGTCTCATCACTTTATGATCAATATAGTCCTTGGTCTACTCTTAAATCTTGTTCATTTTGTAACGTTTTGTTGGTTGTCATCTCGCTGTTACCCTGCAGTTCCAGAGTCTACAAGCTTTACAGTGCGTGTGTCTTCTAAGTATCATTTAGACAGTGACCCTATTTGAAAATCATTATAATCTTGGTCTGTCTGCGGACTCTACTCCCATTCTCGGGTAATATTTTGTCACTGTGTTTATCCTGAACACGGTTTACTCTGTAACATTTTGCTTGTTATGGCCCCGTTGTAACCTTGCAATTTCAGAATTTACAAGCATTACAGTACATATATCCTCCTGAATCTACCATTTATAGAAGGTGTCCTTACTTCAAGCCAAAAGTAAAGTCCGTCTCCAATCAAGTTTGGCAAAGACGTAAGCTTTATTAACTAGGCTTTCTGCCAATGTTCGTTCATAGTTTTGCACACCATTATCACGTTGCCTTTAACAGAAAAAAAAATGAACTGTCTAGTTTTACCCAAATTTCTGTAGATGGTAAGAATAAAAATCGTACAATTTTAAAGTTGGTATCAAAGGTTACAGAAGCCTAATCAGATTTTCCTCTTTAAGTTCATTGTCAAGATGTTTTCTCTACTTCAATTACAAGAAATTCCACAATTTCCAAGTCATCTTTAATAGTTTGCAGAATTCAATGAGCTGATTAAAATTGAGGTTTAAAATCTAGGTCTTTCATTTCGTTTTCGAGCTACGAACTGATACATCGAAAGGTGTAAACAAGCTAAATAGTTTCCTTAACGGCAAGTGCTCCGCACAAAAAGCCACACCGAAACCGAAGTGTATGACCCAAACTTCAGGTTTAGTTTACAAAATGAGGAGAGAATACAAATTAATTTGCAGGTAGGTTCACAAGTCTAGGTATGAAGATGCCAATAGCACCTGGCACAAAAATATGCAATTTTAAATAGTTCCTACAAAATCAGAAAACTGGCCATGGGGGGAGGGGGAGGTGTTAGATTTTAATTTCAAAGGCTTAGATAGGTGCAAATACATGTGTAGACTCAGAATAGGTGAGGTTTAGACATTCAAGTATAAAATTTGTGATTGTTGCTAGGTGGGTAAGGTTACCCTGTTTACTGAGTGAAACGGCCTAAAATATATGGTTGTCTGCTTCACTGCCTAAGTTCTTAAAAGCTAATTGGTTCAGGCGCATTTGTCTTCGTGTCAAAATTTGGAGGAAGAGCTAAAGAACATGCTTGGAAAGTATTTTGACACGGCACCCCAGGATAAGTTAATGAGAGGTGTAAAACCTAATATAGCCAACAGTGAAAAAAACATTGGCATTTTCATACCTCGAGGGCCTATTCTCCACTGGACATGAAATTTTACTGTCTTCTTCAAGTATATTACAACATGCTTTTTTTCATCCAGTTAGAAGTCTGTAACCTAAAAAGCATCATTTTGGCACCAAAAGTATTACATGAAACGTTTATGACCTTTTTCAACGAGATCATATCATTCAACCTCAATTAAACGTGACAACATGACCTACACAAGTCAGAGGAGTGGATGCTTGATAGACGTGTCAGATGTATAATCTCAAATGAAGCCAGGACTTGATGGTTTCAGATCATAGGTACTTTCAGTTTAGAGTTTGAAATTTACTCTCAGATTTTGGATGAGAATAGAAATAGGAGTGTATTTTGCTTTGCTTCTTTTAACATTTGATTGAAATTTTACTCTCAGAACCTAACAGTTGGATGTATTGTTGTATAGATGTGCTTTGCTCGAGTAAATTCTTTCACACATCTTGTAAAAAATATGCATGCAAGTGAGTTTCTGTAAGAGTAAACTATTGGCCAATGTCATTTTGCTGATCAATAGAAGTTATCAAAGTGCGTGGAGAATCTTTGGTACAAAAATGGTGTGGTTTTACCGATTTTACAAACATTTTCAGGCGTTTTCACTATTACCTCCAGAAATTCGAGTAAAACTTTACTTTTGGGCACAGTCAGATTTTTGTCAAGTGAAGAAAGACACTAAGTGCTTGCAGGAAACAAAAAAACGGGAAAGTTTATTATAACCAATTGTACATAAAAATAAAAATAATAAAGAAAGAAAGTTACACCACAGACATTAATGTCGGAATTTAAACTGACGACAGTAATATCAATAAAAGTATAAAACAGTATTGATAAATCTTATGAAAATAATATTCAAACAGTAATTAGATAAAGTGGAACAGACACACGATAAAGTTATTGATACCATCACTGTATCAAATATGGCAGATTGATTAATTTTACGCTTCCAAAGATAAATCAGCCAATCTACTGACCAGCCAATCAAACTGTAAAACATTCAGTCAAACCATTACTCAGTCATCCGATCAATAAATCAAACAAACTAAACATTAACTGTTCAATCAGTCAGTCGATCAACAATCGATGGTTCAATCAATCAAACGACCCACGAACCAATCAGTCAATTGTTAAAACTACCTAACAATCAATCAATCAATCAATCAATCAATCAATCAATCAATCGGTCAGTCAGTCAGTCAATCAAACAATCAACTGACCAATCCGTTTATGAACAAATACTTTCAACAATATGCCAATCAAGCAGCCACAGCCATCCATTCAATCAATAAATCAACCAATCAAATGAGGCATCATGAAATCGAAGAGTGAATCGGTCCCTCCCCCCTTCCCCCGCCATTATTATCATTATTATTAATTCTTTCAAAGAATCAAAACGTCTATCGATCAATCAGCCGCTCAATCAATCATTTAACCAACCACTCATTCAGCCGAGCAAATGACAAGGCATCCATTGACGTCAAACCTACGTCATCAATACGTACTGTAAGCATGAACACCAGCATTATAAATATCACATTCATGATTATACCTGGGTCAGAGAATGTCATAAAAGAAGGTGGAAAAAAATTTCCACAATCTCTTCATGCTAAAGATATTTTGTATGGAAGATTACAGCATGACGTTGCACTTTCAAATCAGTGTCGTTACATAAATAATGTCTTTGTTACACTCAGTCCCATGTAGCTTATGTTTTTTTCCATTTCTGATGTAATGTGTACTGGAAGTGTAATATACGGTCATTTTGGCAGGGGTGGTGGTGGAGGGTGGGGTGGGAAGAAGAGGGAGATGTATGCTTTGGGTATGGCTAAAACAGGTTTGTTTCATTTACCAGTTCAGAGACTCTTTTGTGGGAGAAAGGGGAGGAGAAAATATTTTCTTGATTTTCTTTCCCTTCTAAAGTCTTGTCTGTCTGTCTGTCTGTCTGTCTGTCTGTCTGTCTGTCTGTCTGTCTGTCTGTCCTGTCTGTCTGTCTGTCTGTCTGTCTGTCCTCGAATCACAGAAACATTCCTAGATAGGTCTGGTGCCACCACTGTGCTCAAATTATATACTGTTTACAGTGGGGGTCCTTCATTTAGAGTTTATTAGTTTTAAATTACATAAAACGGGGTTAAAAATTTGGCCTTCTTTTGCACATCACAGGCACGCGCAAATTAAATTGGGAAACACTGCCTGCAACAATTTTTTTTGTTTTACAAATTCAAGACTGAATTTCACCACTTTTGCGGTATGGTTTTATGTTATATATGATTATTTCTACACGGGAATTATTTATACTCTGCTACCATCAACTCGGATAATCCATTTTTTTAAAAATCCAGTTAGGCTTCTCCAACCGTCAGTACTCAAATCCATTACTAAAGCCTGGACCCTCTTCCTTATTACCTTCCTCTTTACTATCCATTTCATTATCAACTGGCTTCCCCCCCCCCCTTCCTCTCGCNCCCTTCCTCTCGCGTCCCATCTCTACCATATCTGCACTCATTCCTTCATCTCTTCCTCTTTTTTTCTTTACTCTCAATCATGTACAGTGAAACCTCGCTATACCGCCACCCGTTATACCGCCATTCCCGCATACCGCCAGCTTTTCGCCGTGGAACGGATCTGACACCTATACAAAGTCACTAAAAATCTCGTTATACCGCCATCCGCCATCCGCCAACAGTTTAACTGTTACATTCATAACTTGCGTATAGTAAATATTGCTCGTTATACCGCCAACGTAAATTTAAACCCCACTCCCCACTCCCCATCTCTACCTAAATCCAGCTAACAGACGGAACATCACTTGGCGCCACATTCGTGCTTGTTACTCAAACACCAATCCTACTACA
>JAWQUT010000810.1:176951-189873 GCA_033807755.1 Ellobium chinense
TATATAAGAAAAAGAAAAAAGAACACAAGTGGATGATTAATTTGTTCCCTGACTGCTGCTCCTCACCCCTTTAGCTGACCCCTTCTTCAGCCCATCTTTAACATCACGCTCTAGTATCTCTATCGTCGTCTCTCCAAAGTTATTAATTATACAGCGTTCACAGAAAGAAAAAAAAAGATAAATAAGGTTATTTAGAATATCTTTTTCCATAATGTATGAATTGTTTCCAAATTTTGCATAGGCCCCTAAACCCAGTGTGTCTTTAAGGATTTGTTTTTTTTTCCCACATCGTCCCTGTGTCTGTGGTAAATGTTTTCTTCATAAAGAATATAAAACAAACAAAAACAGGTATGTTTCACAAACATGCATAGTTGTACAATTTAAAATATGAAAATGTAAACATTAATGAAAACGCATTGGTAGAAACTGCATAAAGGCAAAGAAAACAAAAAGAATATTCAAGAACCCAGTTTGAGGCATTTACTTCAGGACAATGGAGCAATGCGACAAAACTGTAACAACTTGAACAGGGTAGAGGGTGAACATCCAAAGGTAGTCCGGAACTCAACACCGTTTTGTCATTGATATCTAGTAGTAGAATTGTATTCGATAGCGCCGACAGTTGTCTAGACAACAGCACAACAAGTAAGTAATAGAAGAATTGTATTCTATAGCGCCGACAGTTGTCTAGACAACTAGTACAACAAGTAAGTAATAGAAGAATTGTATTCGATAGCGCCGATAGTTGTCTAGACAACTAGCACTACAAGTATCTAGAGTCCTGTTGCTGGTCAACAGATATATTGTTAGAACCTTGAAGCTGGAAGCAGACTACTCCTAATGTATTTCGATTGTTTTTGGCCAAGAGCGACATCCTGGTTAAGAATCCACTTGGTCCCACTCTCTAATGCGTCCTTGTTTATGTCCATCTAGCAACTACACTGATTATTTGACAGAACTTGGCAGTAGTTTGCAGTATGGCTAATTTGTTCTAATTCTGATTCTCATTCAGTCCACCCCATGTTTTGCCTTTGAACATAACACAAGGGTTTCACTATTCTGTACAAGACAATCATTTGTTTTATTACGTTCAAACCTCCATTTATCAATACTCCTTTCATTTCTTATTTCGAGTTGCCATCTATTACCCCTCTCTTCCTCTGTGTACACAGTCATCGGTACGGAAGATATGATTGGCTCGATTTCTCCCCCCCCCCNCTTCCCCCTAACTTGGAAGTGTAACTTCCAGAGACGATCACTCACATTTTATCTGAAACTGCTGAGCATGGCTGGGCAAGTTTACCAAAAAAAAAAAAGTCATTTCAGATCAAGATCAGTTCACTAAGGGTAAAATACCTTTAAATTAAATTTAACTCAGTTCCCAAAAATTTATGTTGTTTTTTTTTAAAGATAATTTGAGTTCACCTTGAATTTTATTAAGATCAGATCAAGCTCAGTTCAGTTCATCAGAATAGATAATTACTCCATGAGGATAAGCACCATGTAGCAGGAGACAGCAGGCAGATCTACAGTGCATTTCATAATTATAACAAAGCCGAAATCAGCTAAAAAAAAAATGAAACGCATGGTTAGGAAATATTGAGATGCAATCTGGACATTGCTCCAACATAACAAGTAATCACGCTCTCTCTGCCTTAGAAATGTATTATCTTCTTTCTTTCTTTCATTCTTTCTTTCTTTCTTTCTTTCTCTCTTTCTTCTTTCTTTCTTTGTTCGTCTCTCCTTCTCTTCGATATTGATTTCTTTCTTTCAACTTCTATATCAAAAGATGTGTCCCTCACTGCTAGATTTACTCCTGTCACTTTTCTCTCTCCCACAGTAATTATTTTCCTTGCAAAATGCCATGGTCAAACGCAGTCAATTGGTCAGCTAATGCTGTATTATGCCAGTGTGGGAGTAACTTGAAAGCAGAAGTAACATAATATATTACGGGGCCCGGCATTTTCGAAGACCCTGCGTTATATACTTATACGTGTTGTGAAATGGAGAATCTTGTGCCAAAATTCTTGTTTGCGACATTTTTTTGGGGGTAGATTTGTGACCGCGCTACAAAAAAAAAAAAAATTATCCGCATATGTGTAATTTTGATATCCACTCCTTCCTTATTACGCAATGAATTGAAAGCACAATTTCTCAGAGAAAGCTACCTTTATTCATTCATTCGTTCCCTCTCTCTCTCTCTCTCTCTCTCTCTCTCTCTCTCTCTCTCTCTCTCTTTCTTTTTCTATCGATGGTAGGAGGCCATGTACCTCTTATTATTTTTAGCTAAAGATCTCACGTACTCTAAATCTGTTGTTGATACCTTCGGTCCTGCACTTTGCTGCCTATCTTTGCATTTGCTCTTATGATTTTTTTTTTTTTTTATTATCAGTTTGATCAATTACATTCACATACAATATTCAATATCCAGTCGTTAACACACAGTGATTCCCTAACATTAATATTAATAAAAGCACTTCTGAAACTGAAGTATTTGTGACCTATTTCAGTATAGAGTTTTATGTAAGGAAGTCTTTATGCGATCGTAAGCTCTCAAATATTCCTCACTGTATAGCTGTCAGGGACATGCACTTAAACGAACGTCAGATTTATTTTAATGATATCAATCTGCATAATGCATGTCTGGTATGGCCTGCTGTTGTCAGCAGGTGTAGAGTCTATTTTTATTTGTTCATGTTTTAACTCAAATGTTGAAACAAACAACGAGTGAAAGGTTATTGCAGGTCTGGTAACCAAGGGACGTCACATGCTTTACTAATGTTTATCTCCAGTAACTAAAAACATATAGGATATGAGTGGGGCAATAACAGTCTGACACCTTTCTGCAAACATGCCTAACTCCATCAGCAAAATTATTTTCTCTCTCTCTCTCTCTCTCTCTCTCTCTCTCTCTCTCTCACACACACACACACACACACAAATACTCAGTGGATCTTGAAAGTATTGAAATGAGCATTTCCCTATCGTTACAGCAAACAGTCTATGCGATCGTTAGGATACATGAAGGTAGAGGTGGTGAGGTTACATTGTACTACATCATCTTTCCTTTACTTCATATCGGTGAAATCAATGTCTTTTCTGTCTTCTAATCTTTTCATTACTCCAAACGGAATTGTTATCGGCTCCGGTCCATTGAAAGATCGCTTGGATAAAAAAAAATATATATATTGGTCTTTATACAGTTATCCCGGGAAGAGGAATATTGGAGCTGTAACCTGATATTTAGTTTAACTACCTGTGAAAAACCTTGCCCCACTGTCTCTCAAAATATAGTCTAGGCCTATTATACAACTGACAATTTCAAGCAGCTCAGATTAAAGTCGGTACCCGTTGAGCTTCCTTCGAGTCAAACATTGGTTCCATGATAGGACTGGGCACATGTGGGAAACGAACAACTGATGTTATTTTGAGGTTCATATACACAATATTATATACCCAGTTCATTTTCTAGGTCTAAAGAGAGAGAATTATATGGTAAGATAAGTTGTGAGAAAACAGCAAGAATCGATAAGATACTTGTATTAATCATCAAGGGAAATTTCTCTTGGTTTACAGTGAGCATTACCATAGAACTACCTAATAGCCACATACAGAAGCACTCAAGCAGGCACGCGCGCACACACACACACACACACACACACACACACACACACACACACAAACACACACACACACACACACACACACACGCGCGCGCGCGCGCTTTCACTTTGTATAACTAATAATGCTATTCAATGTCCAGATGATCATATTATAATTTGATTACCAACTCCGCCAGCCCTCAGGTGACAACAGTAATGGATAGTACGGAATACTAGGATATAGCAGTAGACTTGCCAGGCTGGCAGACATACCCTGAGACAATCCGGGCATCTAATATGTGACCAGACATCGTCGTGCACTCATCAAGCACTAAGCAGCTGCTGCTGATTGAACTGACAGTGCTGTCTGAGTCCAGGATGGACGAGCAGCACGCGTACAAAACTGCCCTCCAGAAGTGACCTTCTTCTCGAATAGCATGAATAACGACTAGAGTAGATGCTGTGGAAGTAGGGGCAAGGAGTATGGTGAACACCTCAGTTGATCGGAATACGAGGAAAGGCGCGGTCACGTACTCTAAAGGATTTGGTAGAGACTGCGGAAAAGAGCTTACCATGGATATGGACCAAACTCATCGAACAGTAGAATGTTTCACAGTAAGTCTAAATATGCCTAAAATGCAACTTCCACTGTGGCTTCATGGTGGCAGAGATGATGTGAAGCAAGGAATTAAGGAACTGGAGGTTGCGGGTTCAAATTTCTTCGGAGGCAGAAAAAAATCAACAGAAGGAAACTTGGGAGTCATGACCCAAGTGTGATCCAGCCCCTTTAACCCCTCCCCACATTTAATTATTATTTCCTACATATGTTTTGAGTAGTCAGTAGTGATGACTTCCCCACTGTTCCAGTGTCACTCTCTTGCTTCTTTAATGACAGAGGATGATATTTCTGTGGTGAGGTATATTTGCAGAGGGACACTGACAATTTTCAACAGTTTGACTCACTAAGATGAATTGGATGAGGTGTTGATAGCCTTTGTTAGTTCCCTAGAGAAATATGCAACTATCAGCTGTCAAGCACATTCATTTCCCTACAAAATTGTACCAATGTTGCTGCAATATCTGTCTTACATCATTATTATGGCCCCATTAAGAGTTTGATACCTCTCAAAATAGCCAATTCTCTTGATGACATACCTATGCTACTTTGAAAGCTCCCTTCAACCATAAAAGTTTGCCATGGTAGCCTATTTGGAAAGGAAATAGTAGGGAATGGTCAGAGGGGAGTGACCTGGGGGTGATTAAGAGGGAAGAGGAAAAGTGACCCCCTCTTGGCTGGTCATCATTTCCATGTACACACCTTGGCATGAGCAGGTAGTTTTAGTTGACCATATTTGCAACCCTCAGTGATAAAATCCACTTGTAACCACACATTTAAAACCTAAAAGTGATCATATTGGCATTTCTTAAAGGGTCATTCTGTTATTGATTTGGGAAGAAGCTAGGCGCTGAGCGTAGGGAGAGAGGGGAAAAGTGATGATTTTGATCCATGAATATGTTGAAAATGTACGAAGAACATTTTGTTGACATCGAGATAATTCAAAATAAAACAAAGAAACAAAAGTTCAAATCCACAGAGACTGACCCGAGGATCTCCTTGACTGTGTTTGTTTTGCCGGGTTCAGCTCCGGAAAGTTTAACATTAAAGTCTGAGCAGCCCTTGTCGCTATTTCATAACGCTGATGGTTTTAAATTTTGGTCTAGGCATGCCAAAGTTTAACTTAAAACAGCCAGAAATGACAAGCGCAACACTGGGCGATGACACAAACACTGAATGTGAAAATTAGATTTTGGATTTTGAATAATACTATATGCATTGTGCTACAGAGTGTTCATCGAGCTCTCAAAGATATATAACATCAATAGTGAAGGCCATGGATATATTTTAATTCTCTACTACCAGGAAATGGGAATGTAATTTGTTAGTTGAAAACTGAAACATTGTCTTGGCTACACGATACCTGAAGAGTGTGTGATAGGCTGTTGTTGTGGTTTAAAGCCATTGGGAAATATCAAGAGAATTATCAAGAGAATTAAATCGAGCCTTAAGTCACCTAATGGTAGAAACTGCTTATTATCGAATGATATATATATTAACCTCTCTTCCCCCCACCCCTTCAAATTCCCTATCCAAAGTATTTCGCTAAAGGAAGGATACCACTGTATTAATCCCCCCAACCCCTCCCCACCCCCCGGGGGCAAAAAAAAGCCCTCAAGCCCACCTTGTCAATGGACTCGTTCTAAATCTCGGAAAGGTCACGTGATCCAGGAAGTCGCAGCGTTTGTTTTCATGTGGAAAACACTGGTCAGTGAAAGAAAACAGACACACTGGCTCGCTAGTGTGCCGCTTGTCGTGGGTGTAATAAAGTAATAACTGACATGGGGGCAAGAAGAAAGCTGGAGTTACTTTGCATGACCAAAGAATTAAAAAAAAACAGGTATCTAGCCGATTCCCTCTTCATCAGTTATCATAGCAACATGACCTGAAATACAAGGATGGTATACAGTAACAAGACTAGATTAACGTATTAGACTAGCTTGGGCGGCATGTATACTAGAAGTTGTGAAGAGGGGGAGGGGACTTTGTTAAATATACTAACGTTGTTAATGATCTTATTCGGCTCTGTCACACCCCCCNCACCCCTTCCCCCTCTCCCGCTTTTTATTCACACTCGGCCATATAGATCCATACATCTTTAAGGGGTTCAGCCACAGGAATTTCCAAATTCCATTGGTTTAAATTTGTCTGCATGGAACTTTTTGATAACACTGAGTATGATGAGAAATGAAGATGTTTAGGTCTCATCTCTTAAAAAAAAAAAAATTGGTTGCGATGGAAACGGCGGCCATATTGAAAAATAACCATATATCAAAAGGTTCAAAATTTCCAAAGATATGAAATATTTTGGTGAAATAATGGTGGCTACTACATATTTAGATGTAACTCTAGGTAATAAGGTAGTTTATTTACACTTTTCCCCTTAAAACAATCGATTTTCGGGAGTAGGAAATTTTGATAGTTAAAAATATAACATTTTTGCGCACAAAATTATATTAAAACCTTCATAGGAATAAAATGATAATTAATGTAGGAGTATAAACTACCTTATTACCTAGAAGTATCATAGCTTATATTCTATGCCAAATTTCAAGGCTGTAGAGGCAATAGTATTTGAGATTTTGAAATTCTAATGTCTTCAGTGATGTAAAGATGCACATTTCAAGAAAATCACCAATAAAGTTGTATTTATATATTTACACCAAACAGCATCTCATTTAGACATTTTCCGTGTAGTTTGCAGCTTATAGGTGTAAAAAATCGATTCTCAGATCATTCAAATAGTTTAAAACGATGAGACCTAAAGTTCAATAAACAATTCTTCTATATATTATAAGTAAATTGACATAACTGGATGCACTGAGATGACAGCTGGCATTATATGGTATGTTGGTTATGTGAGGAATTATGTTTCTATTATGGCATATCTTCATAATGTATGGGCACTCCGAATTATGTGTGAAATATAGCTGCACCAAAGCTCATATGGGATAAAATAATGTATGTTCTTTAATATGTGTTAGAGGTGTAGGTATTGTCGATGGCATAAGCATGATTTAAGGACTCTGTGTACTCCAAAATCCTCGCACTGGTAATTTTTTTCAGCACCATTAGTGCTCTCTGAGTAGAAACATACGCCGGTTCCACCATTCTTTACATTCTGACTTCCCGCATCACGTGACCAATCGCTGCGCGAGGGGGGAGATTTAGAACGAGTCCATTTCATTTCCTACCTTTCAACCTTCTCCAGTTCAAACGCCTTCATTTATAAAATGCAAATCAGTCAAGAACTTAAACAGGTTTCAACCTGTCCTCTGCAAACACAGCTGTTATTTGTTTACCTCACCTGGGAAACCTTTTAACAGTATAGTCTAGATTTACAAAACTTTGTCACCCCACCCTCATATCGATACATTCAGTTTTGAAATACTGTGAGTAGTTCAATGCAACTGATTCATATCAACTGAAGGTAGGGTTTGAATAAATTATTTTCCCATTTTGATAGCTTCTGCCAAACAGAATGGTCCTGCTTTAGTGCATACCGAGATATATCAATACTTGTATTTCACGCTTATGCGGGTATTGCACCAAAGCAGCAGTTTGCCACGAGACTGAATAAAGTGCACAATTTGCATTAATACAGTATTATATCGTTTGTCTTAAAAAATAATAAGTGCATTTGTGCATTAACCCGATTTTTTTTTATACGTCGTATTTATAGTGATGTGAGCGAAGGAGGCCTGACGACTGTAACCTAATGAATTCAAAGTGGTTGGAAACTTTCACAAAAAGTTTCCACTTCAGGCGTATATCGATTCGGCCAACTCTTATATTGAAATAGACAAAAACTAGCAATTGGCAGTTACACCTGTCATAGAAATCATATCAAATGACTGTTCAAGTAAGTGGCTCTCTCTTCAACCCTGATTAGGAAATTTCTACAGTCCTAATTTTGAAATGTATATATTTCACTAGCACTAGTGGCACTATCTCTGATTACTCCTATTTTAAAAAAAAAATTATTATAGACAATCTGGCATACACCTGATAATGTGGGTGCAGTAATCAAAGATCGCGGCAATACCATCTAATACAACTCCCCGGGAAATTACAGTAGTAAAATTGTAAATCTCTGTTGATGTTACACCAGCAGCAAAATGGTTTAAAACATTCTGAATTAATCGCTGACACATAAAAGTATTCATAATTCATGGCAACACCAAAGAGCTACTACTGAGTGAAATCGTCAAGGTTTGGGTGGTTCTAATTTTAAAAAAAACACCAAAAAACTCTCTCAAATTTACAGTGACAACAGTTTGAAATCTCTGTATGTTACTGTAATGTTACATCAACTGTGAAAAAAAATTAAGAAGTAATAGCTGACACTTAATAGTAAAGTGTAATAAAAATTGTCTATGGCAACATCAAAATAAGTATCAGTGAGAGGATCAGTCATAGTTTAGTGACTATAATTCAGAATCTCTGAAAACTGCAAGAGCAGCTGTGAAAATGTCTGTTCTTCTCTGTTATTCCATGATTCAAGGAATTTCAAGAGGAAAGAGAGAGACTAAGTACTGTAATATCAGACATGCCCTTTATGAACGAAATAAAGAAAGGAAATGATTTTACATCTCAAGAAAGCTACACTAGACAATATCATACACTACATTTGAAACAAGGAGGACATTATTTTACATCTGCCTTTCACTCAAATACAGGATACAGTATACATGAGGAGTTGATGGTGCCTTCATTCCATGGTAGAAGTTAAACAAACAAAAATCTCAATCAGTTAATGGTGTGTATTCTACTGTTCTCTTGCTACATCCACCACATATATTTATTTCTCTCTGGGTCTCTTTGTTTATTTCGGTCAAATAGTGTATGTATGGTTGGTTGTCTGTGCCCCCTTCCCCCCTCTTTTCGTCGCCTGTATGGTTTAGTGAATTCCTTTTGGTCTACTCTCTACGATTCTGGCAATATAAAAGTATTATTTGTTGAGGAACACTATGAAATAACTTATACGCCACACGGGCAGAACGGAATTTGATTGGCAGTTAACCATTGTCCCAGGCAGTGTTCTCTGCTCCTAGAAGAGGTGCTAGTTCCGTCACTAGTTATAAATCAATCAACAGGCTTCTATGAGCTGGTCAAAAAGCAGCCACATCGAAGCTAAACTTACTGTTGGCTACCATATATTGGTCACAGATTACGAGGGCAGAATTTTGTAGAATACCTATGAAACCTTCTGTAACTCTCAAAGAAGGAACTGGTCTTCACGATCAAAGATGGGAATGAGATGGCTCCTAATATGGGTTAGGTGAGCACAATTCCAGGAATAACGGGTAGAGAGACACAGAGAGTGAGAGAGAGTGAGTGAGAGAGAGAGAAAGAGAGAGAGAGAGAGAGAGAGAGGNAGAGAGAGAGAGAGAGAGAGAGAGAGAGAGAGAGAGAGAGAGAGAGGTGAACCAACCAAGTTGTTCCCCAAATCACTAATAGTTGTCTGCCATCTTGCATGTTTTCTTCTGTTACCTCAGGCCCTCACTTTTGCCTATTTCTTCTTATCCTTTTCTCTCTCTGTCTCCTTCTTCATCTCTCTCTCTCTCTTTCTTTTTTTTTTCTCTGCTCCCCCCTCTTCTCTCTCTTTATCCCGAAGACATTATACATGTAACGTCTTTACGTCACCCCCCATGCTACGTCCATTGTATCCTTCTCTTTGATCGTGGGGACTGCTTCTATCTTTCCAAACCACAAAAGATTTCACGAGTTTTCTTCAGACTATTCCCGTGGTCATCTCTGAACAACATAAGGATTTCAAATTAATTGTCGACAGATTCATGGCTAGTGATGCAACTAGCACAGCCCCCAAACGCAGACAACGTTGCCTGAGAAAAATAGTGTACAGCCAATCAAATCCTTTCCTGTTGTGCGGCAGGAATGAGTGAATGTACTCCTCAGACAAATAAAAAAAAATATTTAGTGAGAGTCATAGACCAATGAGAGCTTGCTACACCATACAGGCCAAAACAACAACAACAACAAAAATTTAGAAAAAACAACGCCTAAAACAGACAACCACACATTGGCAATACATACATTATTAAGGTGACCCAAACAGTGATCAGACAGGTGGTCCTTTTATCACATCTTTATCCTGCTTTTTTAAGATTACAGCATTGCGATAAAAGTTGGGAAGTTGTTTTCGGTCTTTAACAATGACTTCTCTCGATCATGTATGAAAGGAAGACATACAATTTAGTACCAAGGACTGTTTTCGCATGTAAATTTTTCCTGTCTTCTCATAACGAGTGCCAGCTTGCCTCTAGCTTTCTGACGTCACGCCTAAGCCCCGCGCTAAATGCAAGACTAATTATGGCAATCATAGCTTCATGAAAATCCCAACTTTCAAGCTGCATTTTCTCGAAAGCAGTTGGGCGGAGAAAACATGTGGGCGGTTGAAAATTGATGAAAAAATAATGTGGATTATTAAGGCTGTAAGGTAGATAGCTATCAGCACCTCGCCTATTATATAAACCAGATATGTACCAACGTAAGAGATCAAGCCGAACAATGAACATCTAGTCTCATCAAAAGGATGGTCGTGCGCTGCACTCTAACGGGGCAGACAGCCTGGCGATGGGTACCAGGCTGGCACATGAAGAAACAGTCGATGAAAGAATACAAAACGTATGTTCGGTTGTCTACCTAGGTAAAAATATATTCAGCACATTAGACTATCAAAGTGGTGAAGATAAAGTCTAAAGAAGGCGTATATCAAATAAGAAATAACTGCCCATTCACTTGTCATTTCTTAATCCAGCTCACAGAGATTGAGAGAGGCTGCGGTGAACTTTACACAAGGTTACGCCGACGTGAGTAATAGCCGTAACAGATAACGGGTCTGGGTCGGGGAGAAGTTACGGCTTCACACACTGAGGCAAAACGTTGTAATGCCTATATTTGACCGACGAAGACTTTGATGAGTGGAAAACGCCTAGCTCCCCTTTAAAACCGCTCTGTTTTTACTCGCTCATCAAAAAAAAACAAAAACGGTTCTTATTTTCGAGATTGTTGTGAAGTTGTGAACTGAGCTGAAAGGTAGTAATAAAATTATAGATCAGACTTAAGTTCAGGTCAAACAGCCAAAATCAGTAAGTTCAGATCAATATCAGCTCACATAAAATAGCTCATTAGATCAGATCAAGTTCATGTGAATTGATCTAAAGTTCATGATCTAAGCTCATAATATGATCTCAGGTCTGACCAACCCTGTTGCTGAGTCATTGATACATGACTGCAGTGACGCAGTTCTTTCTTCTATTCATTACTGTTCACACATTACATAGATTTACCTGGGGAATATTATGATCCTCTACCCATCCCCACAACCACCAGCACCAACACCATTACCACCATAACCACCCTTCTCTCCATTCTCTTCATTTTTTTTTCTTTTGACAGAGCCCCATTGTGTAGACGTTGCATATTAAAATCTTCAACATTATACTGTGGTTAAACTTGTCACACTAGACAACATAGTCAGTATTGCCGTCAAATAATGTGTGTGTCCTGTTAGTGCCTGCTTGGTCGTTAATACATTGCGGTTACCACTGGAAACTCCATAAACATTCATAGTGTTTATATGCGCACTACTTAAATTAACATATGGATTATGCACACGGCTTTGATTTCTGGCATATAAAGAAGTTCTTTGGGTTCATGTCAGTCAGGTCATATTGATCGTCCTTGGCCTTGGCCAAAATATTCATGGTTAATATTAACGATTTCAATGCACTTCAATTCATTGATTTGAACCCAGGTTACAAACATGTTATGCCATATGGATAATCAAACGTCGGTGGGCATGGCAAATCTATAGGCAGACAAAACAACTTACAAACAAGTTCGTCAACAGGATAAACATGTGAAGGATCTTATTCACCGTGACTGGAGATAACGACAGAATGTCAACGTGAACTAATAGGCGTTGCCTGTTTGCCAGTGCAAGAATTCGTGTCTTCAGGGAAATTTTTATACTGGGAGCAGCATGGGGGATGTAAATATTGTAGACTGGCGATTCTATTCTGATGCAGAAAAAAATTATTTGACGCGAGTGCATCAAAAGATATGTACATGTACATCCTAACTTTATTTAATCAAATAAATAAATAACTTTTCGTAATGGGGGTTCTTTTTTTCATGATTATGCAGGGTTAAAGAACGAGCTACGTTCTTCTGTAAAAGATTAAGTGGAAAATATCATATTATAGGCCTATATAATTTAAATAAACTTTTGTCAAGAGGTGTGTGTTTCTTTTCACAATATTTTAACTGATTTTACAGTTTTTATATTTATCAATTTGCACTGTAGATCTGTCGACTGTCGCCTGCTGCTTATCTCATGCCTCATAGAATGATTTTCTGCACCTTTGAACTTTTCCTTAATTGGCTTTAGTCCAGTCTGAAAACTGTGCATACCTTATTAATTCTTTGCATTTTTTTTTGTATTGTGAATAAGATTTTCAAAGTCAAAGATATCACTGCCCGTTTCATAAACTAGAAAACTGGACATCTAATGAAATGAGTGGTGGTATGGGTGTGTCATGAAATATGCGGATGAGCGGTCTTGTTGTCCAGTTCAGGAAATGGGCTGTTTTATAAATTGGGTGTAAATGTGTGTATGTGTGTGTTTGTGTGTGTGTTTGTGTGTGTGTGTGGGCGTGTGTGTGTGTGTGTGTGTGTG
>JAWQUT010000811.1:6885-18177 GCA_033807755.1 Ellobium chinense
GGGGAGAATAATGTGGTGGATGATAGATTCCAGTGTTCATTGAAAATACATTGAAATAGACCGTTCCCACTGATCAAATTTCAACAACGCTGACCAACAGGTTTTCAATTAATTGTAAGCGTAAATATGCGTGTTATTGCGTCATCAGATTTTGCTTCCAAAAGTAAAACATGTATCAACCAATAAACGCCAGTGTAACAGAACATATCAGCCAGTCATAGTTCTCTGATAATGGAAAAATAGAAACTGAAAGTAATGACTGCTTGATATATGGCTTGCAATGATCGGTTGGAAATGCATGTATCATGTTGAGAATGGCTTGTGCCGGATTGACTGATTGTTGACTGCTACTCATTTTTTCAGGTGGTGTATGTTGCAGGAAGAGCGATGAAAAATATCATCAGAAATCCACAGACCAGTGTCCTTACAGTAAGTACTAAATATTATTGTAAAAATCTAGACATTAAAGGTGTTTGATGCTCACAGGGCATGGGAATCTTTCGCTTACCTGGGGAATCCGGCCGATGACCCCACGTGGACGAAACAAGACTCAGTTCTAAGTGAGGCGAAAAGAGGTGCTGGCTCTCCTCACTTTGGTAATACTTCAACCGATATCACAAAAAAAAAGGTCATCGCCCTATCTGGGGTTTGAAGTTATAATGTGTGTGCCAACATTTTCTATCGTCCTTTGTTCAGCAAAGCAAGGGATGCTACTCCAGAAATTCCCAGACAATGGTTCACCGAGTCAGCCTGCACGCATTTACAACAAATATTTTATAATTAGAATGCTCACCGATGTTTTGAATTTCTTCCACCGCAGACTACAGCAGCAAATCGAAAAAGGCTTTATCGTTTCCGAATATGTAACTTCAATAAAGAGACACTTTAATATCAGAATTTTGCAGTGGATTCTCCTGACTCCATCAACTAATCACAATTCTCCAGCAGCAAGGGAATCGTTTGGAATAAAATAAATGTATTGATTATCCAATAAATTACTCGTGTATGTGTGTGTGTGTGTGTGTGTGTGTGTGTGTGTTTGTGTGTGTGTGTGTGTCTGTGTGTGTGTGTGTGTGTGTGTGCGTGCGTGCGTGCGTGCAAGCAAGTGTGCAACCATGTCAGCTGGAAAATGATGCAATTAAGCGGAGTTTACCTTTAAGCAAAGCTGAATGTATGTATGTAAAGAAGAATCCTGATCTGTGTACCTTGTCTTACGTGGCATTTTTAATTTGACGTTTTGTTCGTTAGCTTCCTATGCCTACTTTCTCTGATGTGGCATTTCTATTCTGTTTTTTCTAGGTTGGAACATCCATCGTTTTTGCCATCATCATTAGTGCTATCTACTGGCAACTGGATGAGGACCCTGTTTCAGGCTTTAAAGACAGGTCTGTTGACAACACCATGTTCCTAAAATATAGATAGTGTATCAGGCTTAAAGACAGGTCTGTTGACAACATTATGTTCCTAAAATATAGATAGTGTATCAGGCTTAAAGACAGATCTGTTGACAACATTATGTTATTAAAATATAGATAGTGTATTAGGCTTAAAGACAGATCTGTTGACAACACCATGTTCCTAAAATATAGATAGCCTATCAGGCTTTAAAGACAGGTCTGTTGACAACACCATGTTCCTAAAATATAGATAGCATATCAGGCTTTAAAGACAGGTCTGTTGGCAACATCATGTTCCTAAAATGTAGATAGTGTATCAGGCTTTAAAGACAGGTCTGTTGACAACACCATGTTCCTAAAATATAGATAGTGTATTAGGCTTAAAGACAGGTCCGTTGACAACATCATGTTCCTGCAATATAGATAGCGTATCAGGCTTTAAAGACAGGTCTGTTGACAGCATCATGTTCCTAAAATATAGATAGCATATCAGGCTTTAAAGACAGGTCTGTTGACAACACCATGTTCCTACAATATAGATAGCGTATCAGGCTTTAAAGACAGGTCTGTTGACATCATGTTCCTAACATATAGATAGCGTATCAGGCTTTAAAGACAGGTCTGTTGACAGCATCATGTTCCTAAAATATAGATAGCGTATCAGGCTTTAAAGACAGGTCTGTTGACAACACCATGTTCCTAAAATATAGATAGTGTATTAGGTTTAAAGACAGGTCCGTTGACAACATCATGTTCCTGCAGTATAGATAGTGTATCAGGCTCTAAAGACAGGTCTGTTGACAACATCATGTTCCTAAAATGTAGATAGTGAATCATGCTTTAAAGACAGGTCTGTTGACAACATTATGTCCTTGAACAGAGATAAGTTACTTCAACGTGACAGGTAAGAAATAGCTGTCTCACAAAGGAATACAATTCGGCATTGAGGAATATGGTGGCATGTCTGGTTTTATGACTCTAGTTGGCATTGTAGTGAAGAACATAAACACTACATGAACTCATCCTAGGCCTTTTTTTTCCCTCTTAATAGTACTTAATCTCTATCTCCAGGGCTGGCGTTTTGTTTTTCCTGGTAATGAACCAGCTGTTTTTCAACATGTCTGCTGTCGAGGTGTTCATCAACGAGAGAAAAATTTTCATGTAAGTGCTCTGAGCGTGGTATTATCGGCACCGTAGTTTACAGTGTGGGTGAGCGGTTGTGGTTGTGGCGTTGGACTCCTAGACATAAAGGTGGTGGGTTCGATTCTCGACTATGATCATGAGATAAGACTCTTGAGAAAGCCCATTCTTCAGATGGATGGATCGAGGAAAATGTGAACAAAATACTTCCGCAAGGCATTTACACCAGACTTTGGTCGGGAATCGAACCGAAGACCTTTCTATTTTGAATCTAGCATCGCAGCCATTTGGCCACAATAGAGAGATGAAGATGTTCATGAAAATCATGAAACTCGTGTGTTTGCTTTTTGTGGCAATGTGATATATATATTATGTTTACTGTCGTTATGTTTATTACCATGAACAAAATTTAAAACATATGATTGTCACAGTCATTTACAGACCGCCTTTTTTTCAGAATCGGCAAGTTGAAAACCGGACTTTCTTTTTTTGAGTTTGCTGCAACCCAATACATAAATTTAATGTCTTAGACAAAGTGAGTCACAAAGTCTTTGGTTTGACAAAAAAAAATACCAACACATCAAAGCTTAAGATTTGCATTATTTTCTCTGTGTTGTCTCATATTTTTTTCCCCTCTTGAAAAACTCACTTAAAAATTGAGATTGGCGAATTTTCTTTCGGCTGCGACGTTATGGCATTATAAAGACTAGCATGTTACCCGTTCTACCAACGGAATGGAAAGGACCATGAAAATAAGTCACGGTCGCCAAATGTCGTGCGACCTGAGAATGGAAGTTCCGGTCTGAGACGGAAATAACGGACTTGACGGAAGTACATTATCACGTCGTATTCGCAATCATTAATTTGATAGATGATAATTAAGGCTCAATTTCTGAGAAATATATATGTTTTCTGGAAAAAAGTGTTTAGACCACGTACAGGTTTGGTACATTTTACATACCTGTGCCAGGTTTCATTCCTGTACGTTTGCGTACTAAAAAATCCTTTGCGGGAACAACGTTGGGCCCAAGCTCCATTATTATATGATGTTACTTTCTGGGCCTAAGGAGATGAATTTCAAAATTCTTATTTTCTATTCACGTTGCTATGGACACAGCTATAGTCTTGACTAATGTCTGTTTTTGTCTTCCAGGCATGAGAACTCAAGTGGTTTCTACAGAGTGTCTGTGTACTTTCTGGTCAAAGTCATCTTTGATATGATTCCACTCAGGATGATACCCGTTATTCTCTTGTCCTGTATTGTCTACTTTTCAGTGGGTAGGTCTTCTGTCTCTCTATCTCTCCCTCTCTCTCTTTCTCTCTCTCTCTCACTCACTCTAACACACAAACACACACACACACACACACACACACACACACGCACGCACGCACGCACGCACGCACGCACGCACGCACACACACACACACACACACACACACACACACACACACACACACACACACACATGTTATTCGTATATTTATTTCAGCATGAGCTCCCACATGAAGCCACATTTCTGTTCATGCGAGATACAACTGTTCGCATAAGCATAAGCAAATGTAACTTTTTACCATATAAACAGGGCCTATTTCCACTGACATAAAAATGTGTACCATTTTTTTGGTAGTTCACACGTTACATAAATTTGACCTTTAACCTGCTTAGGATTACTTTGATTGGAAGCCTTGGAAACCCCCTAGGCGTATAAATATGTGACGAAATTTCTTTTGTGCGTCACGAATATGTGACGTCATTTCGCCAGAGGCTCGCGAATACGATAAACCTATAACTCATTTCATAAATGTGATATCAAACAAACACTCATTACAGATCCTCTATATAATGCCATAAATGAACACGCCATTTCTTTGTGTTTTTTTGTTTTTTTTTCTCTGTCTCTTAACACCTAGACTATGATGTTCAAAATATTCTTTTGTGCTGTCTATTCCTGCAGGTCTTCAGTCAGGAGCAGATCATTTCTTCTTATTTATGTTCGCCCTGTTCTGCACCACAATGGCAGCAGCTGCTTTGTGTTTTCTCATCAGTTCAGCAGTCAGAGTGTTCGCTGTGGCCCAGCTGCTACTGGCTTTGAGCTACGTACTTATGATGGTAGGCTGATAAACCGGTTGATCAAGGCACACCACACTTAACATCAGTACACTCAACATCAGTAATATCTACACCATACTCAACACCAGTAATATCTACACCATACTCACCACCAATAATATCTACACCACTCTCAACACCAAAAATATCTACACCATATTCAACACCAATAATATCTACACCACACACAACACCAATAATATCTACACCACTCTCAACACCAATAATATCTACACCACATTCAACACCAATAATATCTACACCACTCTCAACACCAATAATATCTACACCATACTCACCACCAATAATATCTACACCACTCTCAACACCAATAATATCTACACCATACTCAACACCAATAATATCCACGCCATACTCAACACCAATAATATCCACACCACACTCAACACCAATAACAGTCTCACCATACTCAACACCACTAATGTCCACATGGTTAATGCCAAGACCACCACCATCCTCCCCACTACCTGCAAGCCTAAAGCCACTCATCATCTGCTTTTCAGTCATCGAAATCATTACTCTGTCTCCTCACCACAGCTCACTATTTCCGCAGTGCTGTAGTATAATGATTTCAACTTTCTCACTCAGATGTGTCACACAATACGCACATTCCCTTCACTTTCACCCAAGAGCCGCACAGCGATTCATGACGCATTTCCTTACTATAGCTTGGCTGCGTTTTTTTGGTCCTAAGAATTAGACAAAATGGCTGCCTTTAGTGGGTGAAGAGACAGGGCACATAATACACAGTCTCGCGAGAGGTGTTTGCTATACTTGTATCTTTGTCTCATTCATTAGCATACATAGCGCCCTTGATTCTTGCCACAACCTCTCTGACATAACATCATTGACAAGACGCTCTATTAACAAATTTGAAACCGTAGATAGTTGCCTCCATGGTGCCGAGCTTTCTCTTCCGGTTGTTACATTTCTAATAAACCTCAAGTAGGTGAGTACCCTTCTTCATTAACTGACGCTCACCATCCAAAACGTGTCACTGATACTTCCTGTGCTAAGGACCGCCCACAAAATAGAAAGACCGCCCCTTTCGCGACATAGCAGGGAACAAACAAACATAATGAGATTTGCTTCTTTTTGTCCACAGTTGTTGGGAGGGTTCCTCATCAACCTGGACTCCATAGGTGTGTGGCTGAACTGGGCTCAGTATCTCAGTCTCTTCAAATATAGCTTGGCAGTAAGTGATACATCACCTTCCTTATGTCTTGATCATAACACTGAAATATTTAGGCTACCTGAATGGTTCTTAACAAAACCTAGTAAGGCTAGATTTCTATATCTTTTAAATTCGAGTAATGATAAAGAACTTAAAATTGTAGCAATAGGATTTTATCACATTTTAAGAGAATACGAACAGTTTAAGTGACACAAGTGTTAGTTCTCTTTCTGGCAGCGGAATGTGGAGGGCTGTTTGTTTTTAGAGGGAGGGGGGAGATTATGAGAAATAATGGCCCTTGTATGAGCACATGTGTTTGATCTAATGAGATGTTGTGGAGGTTGTAACTGAAACTGTTAACATTTGGTGGAGAGAGTGAGTGAGTGAGAGAGAGAGAGGAAGAGAGTGTGAGATAGGGAGAGAGAAAGTTAGGGAGAGAGTAAGACAGAGAGGGTGAAAGAGAGAGAGAGTGAAACAAAGAGAAAGAGACAGAATTGTCATTTACTGAATGTAAGTGACAGTTAGGCATATATGTTTTGTTTTTCCTTTTCGTTTAAACTGATGTGAAATTGTGCGGTATGTGACTGGTTATCGCCTAAAATAAACAAATAATTTGAAACTTGACTTCAATTTCTCATCTCAGCATTCTTTTTATAGAGTGAGATATCAGGCGTAACCAAGAGATGAGATACTTACAAGGAATTCCACATTCCACGTCAACAAAACTACATCACTCCATGAATGTTTAGACAGTTACGTGGCGCAAAAAAAGCTACATTCAAATTATCAAGGGAGAATACCACAACTAAGGTTTTATTATTGAATGCGCACCAACAGTTACTAGTTTGTAACTGCGCACTACTGTAAAGCATATAGTCACTGGGAATATCCAATGTTTATACAATCAGGAGTGAGTAGCTGCACACGCTGTTTACACTGAGAGTCATTGAATAAAATACTGCGTGATCAGTTGTTGTTTTTTCTGAAGAAACAAAAACAAAACTCCTTGTATTATGTACTGTAATACGTCACATTGCTTGAATACAGTCTGTTATCAATATTATTGTATGTATTGTGGGATAAATCTCCCATTATTTTGCTGAATAACAAATCACGTTATTTGTGAATTTTTCAGGCATTGTATATCAACGAGTTCAAAGACCGCGATTTTTGCGCGAACACAACATGGTGAGTTGGGATACTTGGATTAACATGTTGTTTTTTTACTCATTTTGCTAAAACATTCATTTCCTGTGGCCGTATGCGCAATCATTACTTAAGTTTACGCAAAGCGGTAACAATAGGAACTCTCAGAACATTAGTAATGTTCACTGTTGTTAACGCAGTTAGCTGGCATGTGGATTATATCATATGGCCACTGATCCGCTTCTGTTTGGCTTTCATATTTACTCTGTCTCAATCGTACAGACAGCGGCGGACTGCAGCGTGGGCACGATGGGCATATGCCCAGGGCACCGCGTTTGCAAGGGGCTCCATGCCTAGGAAGAGAAAAATATTGGAGATGAAAAGAGTGGAGGAAAGAGGGAAATAGGAGGGGACAAGGAAAAGATTGGAGTGGGAAGGAGCCCGAAGTGTATTTTTTTTTTTGTAAAACTTGCAACTCTTAACAGAGTTTATCCCAGCTAAAAAAAGGTGTGGAAGAGGGGCCCAGCACAGTCTTGTGCTCTGAACCCCGGAGAAAAAAATCCGCCCTTGGTTACAGTTAATTTCTGTGAATATAGCCAGTGATATGTTTTACTGTACATTGTTTGATTGGCATTAAGGTTAGGGACCACGTCTCAGTGGGTATTAGGATACATTATCCCTGGACTTAGGGATCCTGTTTAGATTCGATGGGCGTTAGGGTTAAGATTAGGGTTAGGATAGTTACTTCCACCTACGTCATCGCTGTTAAAGGTAAAGTTGACCAAATTCTCATACCATCCACAGCAAAGCTGGAAACTTGTACCTACAGGAGCAAGACATTGACTATGAAGAGGACTGGGACTTTTGGCAGAATTATGTAGCGCTGGCTCTCTATGCTTTCTGTCTGTTTACGCTGACCTACATTCAGCTGAGGCGTATGAAAAAGACCACGTAGAGTAATTGCTGCATGCTTCGTTGTTAAATCTGTTTGTGTGATATCTGTGGATATAGTGGAACTGACATAAAACGCTTAGCTTTCAGATCAAAACCTCTAGACGGTGTTATCAGAAGGTCTGTGTTCACCAGAGTGCTTTATACAAGGAGTAAAGGAGTTTGGACTGTAGAATGGGAGTCTGCTGATCGAGGGATTGTGTTGTCTAAAGCACGATATACGATGAAATCATATCATATTTGTTTTCTTTTTGTTTTGTTTTCTATTTTCTGAACTAAACATTATGACTATTTTTTTTTATATTTTTTTCTCAGCTAATGTATTTCTTGTGTTTTTCTCGGATATTTTCTTTTGTAATGAGTATCAGTGTGCACGTGTGAAGTTGATGGTTTGGCTTATGCCTAATAAAGATTTTGAACTTGAACATTAAGCCTTGAAAATTTGTGCCTCCACTCCATACTTTTTAAGGGACGTGACAGCATTATTTTGTACGTTTTAGTAACTGTACATCACTATAGTATACTTATTTCAAAAACACTATTTTTATTATTTACAGACATTTTCCAAGACTTCACCAATAGCTGGCTTAGATTGCTCATATTATGAAATATGGCTGTTATGAAACTTTTTGGGGCGTCTTGTACATATTATAATAACCCTGTTGATGTGTTTTATATAAGAGTATAGAGAACTTAACCCTTTACCATCAGGACGGAAAATGTTTTGAATTTACAGAATCTTCCCACGGTATATTTTTCAAGAAAGCATATGTCAAATATTGTATAGGGGAATTTTTTTTGTCATGATCGTATACTTATAGTCAACTCCGTTTAATTGCAACTCCTGGGAAGTATGGAAGAGGTTGTAATTAAGAAGAGCGGAGATTATCCAACGACTGTTATGCGTAAAACTAGCATTTTTTTTCGTGAGGAATTTGTTGTGTATAACCGAACTGCGATGAAACATAGTCTACAGTATATATTTCCAAATTTTATCTAACTGAGTATCTGAACAAAGTTATAAGCTGTGTCAGGCAACGACATGAACGGTAAACGCATTGTCATGACTGTGCAGAAAAACACATTGGTGAACTCTTGAAATGTTTATGCATGTTGCACCCTGTGAAGAATGAAGTTTTACTGAAGTCACTCAGGCCAGGTAGAGACTGGCTATATTGCATTTATAGTTGCAATTTACAGTTTACACCGAGCTATAATTACACGTATTATATATATATTATATATATTATATATATATATATATATATATATAGAGAGAGAGAGAGAGAGAGAGAGAGAGAGAGAGAAAGAGAGAGCGAGAGAGAGAATTATTTATAATATGTAACATAAGACAATGCTGTGAGAATACAATATCGCCACAGTCATACATAAATTGTCTATCTCAGATACAAAATGTCTTGGGTTAAAAAACAAGACTACAGCTTGAGATTGCGTTAGTTTCTTGCCTTATTCAATTCAGGTATCCTTAATTCCTTTCCCTATTCTTAAGAAAAATATTCACTCAAATGAGACAGGTGAACTGTTTATGATTGTGAAGATATATTACTTTTTTAATATCACATATCATGTGAGTTTTGTATACTGGTGTACTCCATATAAAAAGGGTCTAAATAAAAATGACATTGTCAACCACTTTGTTTTCTTTGGGTCAGAAAAGCTAGACTAATCACTTTTAAGTGGTTTTTTTTTCTCTCTCAAGCTTGTGCATGAATGTTCATAGCATCTTCAGAACTGGCTGAAAATTCTATACCAATGTTTGTACCTTAATTTGTGAAAGATGATTTTCTACATAAAACAGAAATTATATATCTTGAAGCCAGGCAAATGAAGCTTAAATCGCTTTTTTGGCTACATCAAGCAGCTGAACTGTCATGAAAGCGTTATGTGTGTACTTTCATTAATTTGGTGAAACATTTTTGACCTGGCGTTATTCTAGCGTGAGATAACAGTTGTTAGAAATGGCATGGGATGGATCACTCTTTTACAAAAAATATGAGAAAATCACAGTTGAAGAACAATAATATCTGATATGCGTCACAAAAGTTCAAATTTATTTACAGTTGCTGACCTTGTGCCGATAAAATCACTTTTTCCTTTTGTAAAGACATGATTTTAATCTCGATTTCTTCTGCAATGAACAAAATTGCTATGCCGAAAGGGCATATTTACCTGCAGAACCTAATACCTTATGTCAGTCCCCACTATAGCGAGAAAGGTACATTTTGACTGGCTCCAAGACATATAAATTACACTAAAACTTCTCTCTCTATGTTGCATTCGTACAATCCCAGAAAAAAAAAAAAGTCCTTTCTTCCTATCAGTGTTCCTTACAAAGCCACAAAAAAAGAAAGTCCATATTTCCTGTCAGTGTTCCTCACAAACCCAGAACAGAAATGTCCATAATTCCTGTTTGCTATGATGATGCCAATTAGATCTGCAGAACGGCTACTATTATCAGAGATCATGAAAAGATTGCTGTCAAATCGTTCAATAGTCTTTCATTATAGCTCTGTAAATTTTAATGACTACGAACTTTAGACTACATTTACAGATAGTACTGTGGGATATAATATATATTTGTTTTTACGCCAAGCATTTTTGTAACATTTTGGTCACATTTCTGTTTTTATTTATCTGAGGTTTTATTTTGAGGGATAAGACAGTTAATCATCATGATTAAGACTAACTTCAATAGATTTAAAAAAGAATATAGCGACATTCTTCCAGTTCTGGACACTTATAACTCCCCAATACTTCAATTACGGTGACAGAGACAGTGTCTTGTGCCCAGAGCTCACTTATAGAGTAGCCCATATTTGCAGTACCGGATTTAAACTAGGTTAAGGTCGGACTTAGTTTGGTTAGAATCGATTTTAGGTTTGGTTAGGGTCGGATTTAGACGTCGTTAGCGTCGGAATTAGACTTGTTTAGGGCCCTTAAAAGCTGGAGGTCCGATGATTGAAACCAAGGTTTGGGAAAATACGAAAAACAAAACTTGCGGGATTTTATGCAGAGCTGTGTGAATTTATTTCTCCACCAGTTTCGCTCAGATTTTGCCGCATGAGTCACAAATTCACTGAAAATGACCCACCTTTGGTCAGCAGGATGTAACTCCTAACTCCGAAATAATTGAAAATGAATTTTTCCACACCTGAAGAAACTCTTCCATTTTTAAAATTGGGTGTTCATGCGTATGACGTCACTACCTGTTAAGCTCCTGCAGCCAAGTTGGAGTAATGAGGTCAAATTCCTTAAAATTGGCGGTTTTCCTTCTTTATTTGTTTGTTACTTAAGAGAGGTGAGGTGGGTTTGGTTTGGTGTTGTTTTTTTTT
>JAWQUT010000811.1:24741-35756 GCA_033807755.1 Ellobium chinense
GGGGGGGGGGACAACATGAAAATGGTAGAAAGGTTATCAACAATAATAATGCGTTCTATATGTGTCTCGTTTCAAGGCTAATGCTGTCTCTCACCCGCTTTCACACGACTTTCAAACCAGCAGGTTAATCACCTGAGGACGTTCTCAGTTCCAGGGAGAGCATGCACTGTCGCTGCTCTTAGCTGACAACAGGTATGAAGATGCCAATAGCACCGGCATAAAAATATGCAATTTTAAATAGTCCTAATAAAATCAGAAAATTGGCCATGGGGAGGGGGGAAGGGGTTGGATTTTAATTTAAATAGGTGCAAATATATGTGTAGACTCAGAATAGATGAGGTTTAGTCACTCAAGTATAAAATTTGAGGTGGGTAAGGTTATCCTGTTTACTGAGTGAAAAGGCCTAAAATATTAGGTTGTCTGCTTCACTGCCTAAGTTCTCAAAATCTAACTGGTTCGGGTGCATTTTTCTTTGTGTCAGAATTTGGAGGAAGAGCTAAACAACATGTTTGGAAAGTAGTTTGACACGGCACCCCAGGATAAGTTAATGAGAGGTGTAAAACCTAATATAGCTAACAGTGAAAAATACATTGGCATCTTGATACCAACATCTTGATACCAACATCTTCATACCAACATCTTCATACCAACATCTTGATACCAACATGTTCATACCAACACCTTGATACCAACATCTTCATACCAACATCATCATACCAACATCATCATACCAACATCTTGATACCAACATCTTCATACCAACATCTTCATACCAACATCTTCATACCAACATCTTCATACCAACATCATCACACCAACATCATCATACCAACATCATCATACCAACATCTTGGTACCAACATCTTGATACCAACATCTTGATACCAACATCTTGACACTCATTTTCAGACCGGTGGACTAAGGAAAATGTGAAGAAAATGATTTCCCAGTGCACTATTAAATTGACTGTGGTCAGGAATCGAACCCACGACCTTGAGATCTTGTCCAACGCCGTAAATATTCGGCCAGCCTGCTCATGGTAATACTGGTGACAAGAAATCTCAGCCATTTTCAGAGCTGACAGAAGAAGTCAAAGCTTGCCTGGAGTACAGACTAAATTTACAATATTTTTAGACCTGAGAGGGATTTTTATGTTCTTGCTGTTGCTCATTGTTGCTCATTCCATGGACAGCATAGACGCACAACTTCTGCTCTTTCAAGCGGGATTGTAATTTCAGTCCAGATATTTTATGCCGCACATGTACATCACTCAGATAAGATAATAATACATGTACAGCGCCAAATGGTGCATACTGATTTCTGGGGTTTTTTTTTTGTTTTAGAAATACAGTACAGCACAAAAGGGCAGAGTCAAATACCTCCCTTGCCTAGGCCATAAGGATGCGGCTGTGTATATTTGATTTTATTGACTTTTACGATCTTCGAAGTTTTTGAAAAGATTTTTACAAGACGTTTATTCTATTTCAAGTATTCAAGAAAATCAACTTCATCTTAAAATCCTATTTCTACTTCTCCGATGGTGAGCAGGAAGCAACAGAGTCATTCTACTATAATACCTGTAGTACAATGCCTCTAGTACATGGAAAAGGTCATGCATACTTAATAAATCAAGAGAAGCACAAAATGAAAGCCTGCCCTCTTTTTTGAGTGGCTAAGCTCGGCTCTTTTTCGCTGAAACTATACATATTTTGGCGCTGTAAATATATCTGTTTCTCTGCAACTGTATATCATTTGGATGAAACCACATAATTATCCCCTTTTCAAGTTCTCTTCCCTACCCGCCTGTTTCCCACATCCCACTATCCCACTTGCACACAAAGACAGATAATCACCATCTTCAGACAGAAATTTAGATAACAACAACTGCCACTGCCAACAACATCACAGTGGACACAGCTCTTGTCATCAAAGAACAAGAAACTATTTGGATGGAAAAAAAAAAGAAAGGTTTTATTATGAAAATATACTGCCTGGATTTGGTGACCTGACCAAAGGACGCTGAGATTCTAAGTCTTTTTGAGATTCCGCAGCCTCGTATCCGAGTGTAGGATATAGATGACCACAATGTTCATCAACTTTTTTCACATTGTTGTATCCAGCACTATATCGCCATTTGTCCATTGTCTGTGTGGAATTTGCCCGCACCACGCTGTAATCGTCATTAATTCTTCGATCCGACGCCGAGTGATTTGTTATATCTCTGATGTAATTTTCAACTGTCAAATTGTATTCCAGTCCAAGAAACTGGTAAATTGACTCGGTGTAAGCATAAGGTTCCAGGGCTCCGTTTTCGTAACGAATGGCCTTGACTCTATCGGGGTACCGGGCTTTTAGCCTTTCAGCAGCTGCAATGTCGTCCTGCATGAGTGAACAGTGGTCCTTGGAGATGTTGCCGATATCCTTCTCCCAGGCAAAATTTTTGAAGACCTTAAACTGAGAGTAGAGTGTAGCTCTTGGGTCTCTGAGGAAAACAAACGAATTTCTGTGTACGTTTTAAGTTTATGCAGGTCCAAGACCAAACACAGGCACACAGATTGCTCGCATTTTGAACAAGATCTCTCTTTCTCTCTCTCTCTCTCTCTCTCTCTCTCTCTCTCTCTGTCTCTGTCTCTGTCTGTCTGTCTGTCTGTCTCTCTCTCTGTCTCTGTGTCTTTCTCTCTCTCTTTCTCTCTCTTTTTTCTTTCTCTCTCTCTCTTTCTCTCTCTTTTCTCTCTCTCTCTCTCTCTTTTCTCTCTCTCTCTCTCTTTTCTCTCTCTCTCTCTCTCTCTCGCTCTTCTTCGCCCTTTTACCCTTTCTCACGGTCCCTCTTCTCTCGCTTCCCTCCCCACTCACCATAGTCTCTCTGGTGCTCTCATTTTCTCATTAACTTTCAATATAATCCCAGAAATATCTATAGAACAAAGACCAAAGAGGCGCTGTGAAAGCGCGGGTCATTTCAGTCACATATGAAAATTGTATCATGTTATATTCCCTGTCGCCTTAACAAGTTTAACAAGTTTATTGAAAATGAACCCAGACCACTTTTGTGGTACACGGGCTATACATTTATACATATTGACGACGGGACAGCACATACAAATGTGAGACATAAACAATGATGACATTAACAATGATGACATTCATGCAAATACTTTTTAAGTCTTGTTATTTGTTCATTTCCCGTTGATTCCGATGAGACAGACGTAAACACTTCGCATTAGAATTGTAATATTGTTACATGTGTCACTCCATCATCTCTGTGGGCTGTTATAGAACACTACCACCATAACTGTAGCATTAAACCCTCTAGTGCCCACTGGTCCATATTTGGCAACCCAACTTGAAGGGTCCAGTATGGAGTGGTCCAAATATGGCACGGATGTTTCAGTACACCGAGGTCCAAATTTGACCCAAAATTTTTCACCTATTAAATATTGACATTGTTCAAAATCAATGGTTTATATGTATTTTGGGTGGCATTTGAAGTGTGTATGTGAATTTTCAGAATTTTTCTACCACCAGTATTTCTATGCCTGGGCACTAGAAGGTTAAGCGGTGTTCATTTATTCACTTTATAACGACGTCGTTCATACCCAAAAAAATACAGGCTTTAGGAACTCGGTTGAATATACAGTATGAGGATCAGTGTACATAACAAATCTCAAATCTCTCTTGTTGTTGTTGTTGTTGTTGGTGGTGGTGGTGGTGGTGGTGGTGGTGATGGTGGTAATGGTGGTGGTGGTGATGGTGGCAATGGTGGTAGTAGTGAAATTCACAATAATAGTAATATATTACTCATAATCAATGTGGTAGTGGTGGTGGTGGTGATGGTGATTTGCGTTTGTGTGTGTTATGCTAAACTCGGAATGATCTGACATTATAAAGTTCGTCACCCAGTTTGGACATCATATTCCTTGCGAATTCCAGGCAGTTTCATTACTTTCCCAAGAATACAGTCGGACACATCAGAATCTATATCCTTATATCGTTGTTCCTAGCAGCCATAACAACACGCACTTGTTGTTTGGTTGGGAGCAAGTGTTTCCCAAAGCACTCCACGAATAAACAAATATTAATTTAAGGGGCATTCCCTTACATTTTCGCAGAAAGAAATTTGAGGAGAATTACAAGAATTTAAGAATGGGGCCCGATTGTTAGAGAGGACTGACGCCAAGTTGGTATTATTCATTATCAAATACAACAGTTTGAAATCTGGAACAATTTTCGAGTGACGGTATGATGGAAGCGTACATCGTCAGGTATAACTGTTTAAAATCTGGAACAATTTTCCGAGGACAATAAGTGGTATCGTGCCCTATCAAATACATTTGTTGGACATCTGGAACAAACCACCTTCCAATAACAGGAAATTCTCCTCGTACCTTATCCACGGTGGCAGTCCCGAATTTAATTTTAGAACAAAAAAATTACCAAAACAGTTAGTTGATATCGTATCATAGTAAGTAAGAAATTCTGAATGGAGAGTAAACAAACACCCAAAGAAACAAACAAGCAAACAAACAAACAAATCCCAGTGATAGTAGACTGATTTCGTACCTCATCAAGTATAACAGTTTGAAATTTGGAAAGTTTTGCAGGAACCACTCTGCCCACTCCACTCGGAATCGGATTGTCTTGACGAATGAGATCTTGTGGCTCTCACAAGCCTTCACATACTGCAGGAAACACGACAGGTGGGACGTTCCTTTTTTCTGGACGTCAAAAAAGAAAAAAAAACAACAACGTGAAATTAAATTATAAAAAAGTTTCATATCTAACGCACGTAACGCCAGAAGCAGATATGACACCATATAAATATATATATATTTAGTTATAAAGAACATGAAATTATGTGAACGCCTGTGCATTAATGATTGGATTCTCTTACCATCGTAAGAATTACATTAACTATTCATTCTGAATACTACAAAGGCTGCATTCATTAAGATGGTAAGAGATTTCATCCTTAATGCGCAAACTCTAGAAAAACGGAAGTGATACATTGTTTAAACGCGACCACAAGGGCACAATATTACTGGAGGCTTCAAACCCCTCCCGAGGCAAACAAATAAAATCAACAGAAGGACTCTTAGGAGTCATGATTCAGGTATAGCCCCGCCCCTTTAGAGTGTCAGGAGGTCAACGGGCTAAAATACTTGGTAGATGGGAGTATCTTCCTCTGAAGATCTTCTGTTGCCTCGCTCTCTGAAAAAGAGAGTTTCCTTTTTTTTTTTTAAGGAACGAGAACCAAAGGCTGAAAGGAGACAATTTCTATAACAAAAATGACAACATTCGCATAGCGCGCACTCTCTACAGTGGGTCCTGGTTCTAATCGCTGTTTGAAATCGGCACCATAGTTTTCCAACTTATACATCATACATAAGCCTAAATTACATTTAAGTGCCTGCGCATTGACGATAGGATCTCTTAATATTGTAAAAATGTCATTAATTTTACATGTTTCACGCCACTAAGGGTGCATTCAGCACTGAGGCACTAATGTAATTTTTACAATGGTAAGCGTTAATGTGCACGCTCTCAGTGAACACACACACCTTCCACACCTGAATAAAAACCTATAACCATTCCTCCTTTACGCCCCATTAGAAAAAAAAAAACACAGCAACAAAACACAACGAATTTATTCAACAACAGCAACAACAACAACAACCACCACAACGTTTTTGTCGTTTTTGTTTTAAGATGGGATTGTGCTCGTCGTGAACGACCGTATCTTTCCCACCCCTCCATCCTCTCCTAACCCCACCCCCTCCATACCTCTCACAAGGTCCCACCACTGCACCGCCCCTGTTCTGGGCATCGTGTGACGTACCTTAGCAACTAAACAACCATAAAGATCCCTTGTAGCATCGCTGTTCCGGTGCTGGTAATTGTCAAGGACGTAGATATATTCATTGGGGAAGGTGCAGGTCAGGAAGGCATTGATAATTGCCATAGACTCGTTCACGTCATTGTTCCTGTGAACAAACAAGGAAGGAGAAGGGTGCGGATGGGGTGAAAAAGGGGGGGNGGGGGGGGGGGTTAATACGACGTGGATAAGATAATGAGAGACACAATAAATAAAATAAATAAAATAAATAAATAAATACGATTTTATTTACCCCGTAGGGAAATTGTTTTACAATGCCATACAGCGTTAAACATCTCATTCATACTACAAACACATAATAATATAACAATACACATCATACATGTAAATACATAATATTACAAATGAAATGCATAACAAAGTCATTGCTGGTCGCCAGCGGTCCAGCGCCCTGGTCCCCCCAGCTCTATAGCCAGGTACTCATTTACACCTGAGTCGAGTGAGGAAATGGAAATAAAATGTCTTTCCCAAGGACACTACAACGTAAACCGCCCAGCTCGCGAGTCAAACACAAAAACCTTAGACTTGGAAGTCTTCAGTTTCTGAGTACGACTCACAAACTGCACGGCCACGCTGCCTCCCAATGACAGCGAGAACAAAATAATGACGATAATAGATGCAATTGTGTACATAATTATGATAACGATCATTTTTCATATGGTTGTATATCTGAACAGCGAGGTTTGACTTAATCTATAGCTGACTAAGGAGTACTAAGCTGACTAAGAAGCTCATGTTGTGTTTTCAACACATGTTTCTCACGTAACTTTAAACACCTGATGTAGATATGAGCTTTGCCGAGACACTCCACAATCTGCACGTAAGTTTTGTTTTTTTTGTATGTATCCACATGGAAACAAATAATCCTTTTCTTTATCTCTGTGACTAACTTATTCTGGGGACAAAAAGATGTCGATAAACTGCAGAAATGCAAATTTTAATTTTATATGTTATTAGACAACTTAGGACATTTTAATCTTTTTGCTATGTATGACGTACATGTGCGTCCTAACACGTTTGTCCAAACAGAGTGTGGACGATACAAACCGGAAGAAACATTCATGTTTCCTTTTCTAGCGTACCTTAAACCTTATTCCTTTGTAATGATCTACTGATACTACAGAGTGCAATAACGCCGTAAGGGTGAAATCTTAACTTAAATAAATTTTATTATAATGTGAATTATAAGTCTCGTATCCAGGCTAATGCCCGCTCACGCCACTTCATACTATTATTACCCCAGCAGGCCTGATCAGTCTAGGACTTTCTCAGCTACCTGTGGTGCATACCGTGCCGCTGCCATTTACAGGCGCTGATCACTAATATTCTGACAATATCTTCCTCTGCCCATAGCCAGGTACCCATTTCACAACCGGTTGGCTGAGGAAAATGTGAATGAAATGCGTTCCCAAGGCCTAAGGCACTTACAACATGACCATGATCGAACCTACGACAGTTGGATCTCGAGTCCAACGCCTTAACTGTTCGCCCATGCTGTTCCACTTATAAACAGCATTATTATTATTATTATTATCATCTTTATTATTACTATTATTATAATTAAACTAACTTAAGAACAAGCTAGAAATCTAGTGACACCAGCACTCGGATATGATGACGTTGTGAACGAGAGTTAAAATGAATAAATCTTTTGAAGACAATCTTTTAAAATACCACCAGACTAAGTATTCTTACATTTGGAACCAGTTGTTAGAGTGAGGGTACCACGGTCGGAGACCAAGACATGCTGAATAGACCTGTACACTAATGAGTAAAAAAGATACACCAGTACCGTTTTACCCGTTGTTAATGGCTTTGTGAAAACATCTTTGAAGAAAACAATAACAATTCTAAATCACTGTGTTCACCCTCTTGAAGCTGCTGTTTATATTAAATAAGAGAGAAGCAAGCGTTTTTTAGCAACCTTGTGCAAGAAATATGTGAATCCAATAGACTTTCAACATGGAATGAACTTAGTAACAGTATGTTTAGAAGTCAGTATTCTGCCTGTGTTGTAGGTTACAGGCCTGTAATTGTACTTTCACTTTGTGGTCGTAGAACTTTGGGGGGTATATTTCATCTCCCCTTTTCCCTCCTTTGGCATGCCCTGCTTCCAGTAATAAGGGCTCCAGGGGGGGGGGAAATTTTGATATCATGGGAATCTGTGTCCATTTTACTTTATTTTACCAGGCACTATTTAGCCCTGGGCTGGAACTGCCAGGTCAAGGGTGTGCTCAGGCGGAAGAGGTTTGGTTTGGCATTGACCAGTGAAAAATGTAGGGTCTGTTTACAAATAGCAACCAAGCTCAAAATTTCAATGGGCTTGCTAGGGTTGGGTAAGTCTTAAAATTTGGGCCACATAATGAGCTTCAATCTGGTATGGGTCTGGGTGAAAGCTAAAACTTTGGGTTCAGAGGGCAGCTCAAAATGTTAATATAGCCCATAGAGGAAAAAAGGGTCCAATCCTATTACAGGTCTGTAACCTGTATTTTTAATCGAGACATTTTTTCGAGTTATATCCCCTGTCCCGCCGCCAGATTTTTCATGGTAAGCCTATTGTACTGTGCTCAACTTCACGCATCTTAACAACCGGTTCTCTTGGCACAGTGGATTATCACACTGAGTATCAACCCGAAGAGCTACCAGTCTATGTTTAATTTCCTTTTATTATTTAAGATGAGTGCGAAGCTTGTTACTGGGTTTTGTCATTGAAAAAAAAATATATCATCTGGCTGTCCGGCCAAACTAACCTATAGAGTCAGGGAGTAGTTTGGCTTGTCCAAAATTCATCTACCCTATAATATTATTCTTATTACATAACGTTAGTTGTAAATATATATATTATCTATACAAGGACAACCGCATTGAAAGGTTGAATCTTAAATCTATTAGAATTTTCGCTGGTGGGGCTTCCTCGGGAGACCAAAATCAACAACTAACTAAACAGACAAGGTGTTGAACCGAACAGACCTCATCCACTCTCTCTCAAGGACATACAATTCACTACAACTCGTATCAATACCGTTTACATATATATATATATATACATAACGAAAAAAGAAACGCATCACAGAATATGTCATGGTAAACCCATCTCCCCCCGTTTTTTAGGGTCGAAACATATCAAAAGCTATTTTTAAGTCGATAAATATTTATTCTAGGCAAAAAATTATATTCTAAATCCTTCCGGGTATTTTTGAGGGCAAATAATCGAAATCCAGTATTTTTGTTGTCATTCAATAACCGCTTTGAGCTTGACAACGATTTTTGGTGCTCAAGTTAAGAATATTTCTAGCATTATTTTTATACTTGTAGACTTGAGCTACGCCTTTATTTTATCGTTAGGGTAGAACTGGAAATATGCCCCGATTGACAAGGGACCAAAGGAACATTGCCATTGGCAATTTGCAAGCAGGAATGTCAACGAGGGACCTTGCACAGCATTTTGGAATCCACCGAACGACTATAGCAAGGCTGAGAAGTCGGTTCCAAGCCACCGGTACGGCTGCAGACCGCCCTCGCTCTAGTCGACAAATGAGGACAACCCCTGCCCATAACAGGTTCATTGTGCAAGAGCATGTTGCGGAACCATTCCGGACGGCAACCAGGACTGCTGCCACTTTGCCTCCAGGCAACAGAGTGGTTGCACAAACAGTACGGAACCGTCTGCAAAAAGCTGCATTACGGTGTCTCCGAACGGTTGTAAGCGTCATTCTGACGCCTCAACACCGTGCTGCAAGACTGCGATGGGCTCGAATTCATCGCCAATGGGCAAGAAACAATTGCTTGAATGTTTTATTCACCGACGAATCTCGTTTTCAACTGCAACGGTCTGATGGACCACAAAGGGTGTGGCGGCGAGGAAATGAACGTTTCCGACAGGAGTGCGTCAGGCAGGTGGACAGATTTGGTGGTGGGGGAGTCATGGTTTGGGCTGGGATCTCGGCCACACGAAGAACAAATCTGTTTCTTGTCCATGGCAATTTAACGGGCCCTCGGTACCGCGATGAAATTTTGCGTCCAATCGTCCGTCCCTTTATTCGTGCGCACGGTGGGATTTTCATGCACGACAATGCACGGCCACATACAGCCAGAGTGAGCACAGACTTTCTCCAGATCCAGGACATCCCAACTCTCCCTTGGCCCTCCAGATCTCCTGATTTTGAATCCCACAGAACACGCATGGGACGAATTGGATCGCAGACTTAGGGCCCACCCACGACAGCCACAGAACCATGCCCAAATCTTTCAGGCTCTCCAGACAGAGTGGCAGGCCATGCCACAAAGAGTCTTCAACAATCTTGTCATGTCCATGGGGCGCAGATTCCAAGCAGTGATTGATTCTACAGGTGGCCATACACGCTATTAGGTCCAAAAATCGAAAATTTTGGTTATCTCCCTTGGAAGCATAAAGAAAAAAACTAGTACACTTTTCCTCAATATTTAACACCACTAGCACAAAACCTTTTCCTCCAAGCACACAAAATTTGAAAAAGATCGGACTATTACATATAAAGTTATATATGAAATACGGATGATGCGTGTCCTTTTTTTTTGTTCAGTATATATAATATATATATGCGAATGTGGGGAGGGAGGAAAGGAAACTGTGTTTTATATGTAGATATTATTATTATTATTATTATTATTATTATGTGATTGTATGGTATTTTTGTGAGTAAACTGTATTTATTAATATAATGTATCCACTGATATGAACTTTTCAAGACAAATATCCGTATNNNNCCCCTGTATTACAGGGCTTGGTAATAGATTTTACTTGTGTGTCACACCCACATAAAAATGGCGCCGTGTGGCACTCAGAGTTACAGATTCGCCCAGCTAAAAAGAAAAAAAAATCAATTAAAATATTATTCCCCTGCATAGAGTCTTGTCTCACTGGGTGCAGAAGAAGAGTTTTTATGTCCTCAGTCATACTTGAGTGTTTGTTATGAATGCTAATGGCGCACAGACAAAGGACAGCTATGAAATGCTCTTTTTATACTTAACGTATCTGTAATGAAACTGAGACGTCACGATTTTGACCTCTTGTACCCTCCCCACCCTCCACACACACACACACACACACACACACACATATACATACACACACACACATACACAC
>JAWQUT010000811.1:46126-58626 GCA_033807755.1 Ellobium chinense
AAAATGACACAAGATATTAACCCTCTTACTCTCCTCTCCTCCTTTACAAAAACAAAAAATTAAAAATAAAAAAGAAGGTCATTTAAAGGGAACTTGATCTATATCAGACTTTCCAAATTCAAAACGTGGTAGAGTTTTGGTCGGAGATCGTTTGGTAAGAAAGAGGCTGGAAAATGACCATATGAGCTTCTTTTAATCAACCCTGAAGAAGTGTGAGGTCTCACAAACACACACACACACACACACACACACACACACACACACACACACACACACACAACACACACACACACACACACACACACACACACACACACCACCGCCCTTGAATTAAGTGTACGTCTTGTGAGAAGTCTGTCTCGTTTTCCGGTCCTGCTATGAGCTTAGACGGTTTCTACTCATGTATCAGGCTTAGTTGACAGACCTTGCATATGAACTCCTCAACACGGACGGTAAAATTTATTTATTCAATAAACCCCACCTTTTTGCAACTCCTCAGGAGCATGAAAGACAGTTGCCATTAACAGGAGTTGCGATGGTCAGGTGGTTTTTAAGCATACAGCATTTTTGTCCATTGGAAGGTGTTGCAATTATGCAGAAATTGCAATTATCCGAATTTCGATTAAGCGGATTTTATTGCATCTAATGTACTGTGACATCTATGTCAATAATAACACAAGACTCAATATAAAATACTCATAAACTATTGCAAAATATGGATGTACCGTCCGTGCTTTTGGTATGGTGTCCTACACTACAACATTGATATTAAGTTTGGTAACAAAAAGAATATCACATACGACTTTTTTTTCCGTTATCACGTAGATATCTGTCTCACAAAATTGTTGCATCCTGAGGTTTTGAGCTTAAACATGAATTGACCTTTCTGAAAAGCTATTTTAAAAAAATATCCATGTGGCTAAACTAGGCCAGCTGATGCCCACATGTTATTTCCTCCTGAAATGTGCTCCAAATCACAACGCAAGTTCGCCATTCACTCTTACCACACCTATTCATTCGCCTCATTCTGAGGCCAGGAAAGATACGGGATTGTTGGAACTGGCAGGCTGATTCGGAAAGAGTTAATTCAGAAATGTCGTAAAATTTTGAACAGTACTATATCAGAATCTGTGGTCTGTATTCCAACATGGACGATATCATCAAGCTAAAATCGTCGTCCGCATTGGTAAAATCTCTCAAGGGAAACAAGAGCATTGTTGTTTTTTTTTTAATCCACTTGAAAACCTGGATCAAGAGGGCTGCTTGCTAGCAGGGAGAGAAGAACTGTGCATAATAAACCCGACGGTGAAGATTTATTGTGCGTGTTTTAAGTCGGCACATCTGTCACTTAATGGAAGACGTGTTTCTGAACAAAACCATCGAGGAGAGGCATTGCGTAGCGAAAGTCCTCAAATAAAAGTGTGAGAGCATTTCGAGATTATGGAAGACAAAAAAAAAAAAATCACTTTGTTTCCTTCTCCTGTTAATCCCTCTTAAGACGTCAAGCGGGACTTTTCTCATGCATGGCAACAGCTGCTAAAGAAATGGGAGACGCCATCGTGAGCTATTACACTGTTGGTGGCCAAAAATTTGATGATCAGTTTTTGTATAGACTTTACAAATTAATTACATTTTGTGAGGGAAGTAAAGGTTTGGAGGGGGGGGGGGGGGNGGGGGGGGGGGTGTAGTATATATGGAGGTCTTTTTTGAGGTTAGTAATCAAGAAATTAAAAAAAAAAATGAATTTTTATGATGACCCCAATGCGATATTCAAATCGCACCAACAACAACAATATTAGGAACGACGACGACAAACAAAACCGGACTAACCAAAAACACACCATGTAAGGCGACATCCTGTCAAAGGTTATCATCTCTTTCATTTAACTACCTGCCTTAGGAACGAATAGTGGTCATCACTTGAACGGATTTGACTGTCTGCATGCTTGAATGGTCTTCTCTTGCACAGAGTGGTGGCATCTTGTCTAACAAGACTACCCTAGGATTCGAGACGGCAACATCTAGTGACTTACTCGTACAGGGACTGCATTTTCAGGACGTAGAGTGGCTCAAAGGTGAAGAAGACATCCTTGTGAAAGTTGATCAGGGCGGAGGTGAAGGTGGAACCACTTCGACCATAGGTGATGAGTAATACTTGGTGCTTAGAGGAAAGTGGCGACGCCTCTGATGATGATGATGATGATGATGATGATGCTGAGAAAAAGGGTAGCTGCCATTTGACCCCGGTGTCGTAAAATATTCTGATTCTAGATACTGGGAGACATAAAAAAAGTGTTATATAATTACATGACAGAAAATATGTAAGTGACTGGATCTGTTTGTTCTGTATACAAATTTACAGTGTTTAAAGTAGGTATCTCAAATTTGGAAAGACATCTGAAACTGGTGAGAACGGTAAGCATCTGGATACACCAAGAAATTATGTCAGAATCCTGTTTATAGATTTCTCCTCGGCATTCAATACTATTCAACCCCACTTGATGATTAACAGGTTGAAAGATTTGAACGTATCAGAACATTTAATGAAGTGGATACTTGAATTTCTAACTGCACGTTCACAATATGTCAAACTAAATGAAGTAAAATCACCATCAATCACTGTAAATACAGGCGCGCCCTAGGGATGTGTGCTCTCCCCTGGTATGTATACCACCTATACCAATGATTGTCGGAGTTGTTTTGATAACATTCAAATGATAAAATTTGCAGATGATACATCCATTATTGGCCTGATATCAGACAATGAAGAACAATATTTTAACCAGATTATGAAGTTCACCAAATGGTGTGAGGACAATTTCCTCCTTTTGAATGTAAGTAAGACCAAGGAAATGGTAATTGACTTTCGGGTGAAGAAGAGTCCCATAACCCCTCTGACAATAAATAACCAAGACGTGGAAATCGTAGCTAAATATAAATATCTAGGCGTAACTATTGACAATAAACTCTCGTGGCACCATCATATTGAAGAGATTAATAAAAAGCAAATCAAAGAACGTATTTCATACGCAGGCTCAAACATTTTAACATACAAAATGAAATCATTCAGTTATTCTATACTTCAACCCTCCAAAGCATTTTTACGTTTGGAATTACATGCTGGGCCGGTAACATCACAAACAGGGATAAAAACAAAATAAATCGCATTGTTAAAAAAGCTGGAAAAATAATGCATGTCACGTTGCCATCTATTGATCAGCTGTATTTGAAAGCGACTATCGACAAAGTAAATAAAATTCTCTCTGATACTGAACATCTTCTATTTAATAAATATAAAACATCAGTTCGAAGCGGCAGACTTTTGTCCCTGTGTTGCAAAACAGAGAGATATAGAAATTCTTTCGTGCCGCATTCAGTCAGAGTGATGAGGGACTCTCCGTCACAGTAGATCTTAAAAAAAAAAGAAAGGCACACTGCACTGTAAACTCACAGTGAGACTGGCCAGAAGTGGTGGGGGAGGGAGGAGGGGGTATGAGACTAACATGTGAAGTGAACGAGTGATTATTGTTGTGATTAGTTTGTAACCTGATTTATGAATCGTATGGCAGTATGCATGAATGTGAATTGGTCTGAGTATTGTATTGTAATGAGTTATGTACTACTATGTTTAGACTATTTGATTATTTATTATTTACTCTCATGTACCACAGCCAAGGCAATTTTCCTTTCTAAGGATAATAAAGTCATTCTTATCTTATCTTATATTAACGTATCACTGAGATATTATATCTTTGGCTCCTGGTGACCACATGGGGCCTTATCTGTAATCACCAATCGTCCATCCATAATATCTTTTCTTTTTCATTTTTTTTTTTTTGCTTTTTCGTGTACAGAAATACTTTTTTTTCTTGATTTCTACAACAAAATAACAAAACAAAAATTCAATACTGAATGACTCCGAACACCTCTAGAGTCTGGTGATATCTCAGTTCCTGGTCTAGTGACATTAGCTTCATTTTGTTTATCCAGGACACATTTTGGTATATACCACTTCTTACCATTGGATGTGCTGTAAAGAACACTGGCTACGAGGAAAAGCGTCAGGACTGATGTACCCAGTAGAGCTGCGAAGGATGAACGTCTTGTTAAAACTGTTCTGAAATCAATCCATAAACGTTTTGCTTGGCACTTGCACTGTTGCATAGTCATTGTGATGGACACCATGGTCCCAGTGGTAACGGTAGGGTAGTCTGATAATAAGAAATGAAGACCACTGTACTGGTCTAGTCCAAAGGAGACTTAAAGATTGTCATCATTCATGACGATTTCCGCAGTCGAGCAACCGCAGTCTCTGGCTTCGTACTCGTGACGTCACTGTGAGACCTGTGAGTGGTGCTTCCCCCAAAGATGTGTCTATAGCGTTGAGATCTTCAAGTTAATGGCAAAAATCAGATGGGTTCTTGCTTTCAGATATTGTAATCGACTCGACTTTGGTAGAAATCTGTAAGAAAACATAAAGGTAACGAGTTACAAAAATTAGCAACTTATCTGGCTGCTGATTACCAGTGCATCATATAATCTATATTAATAAAACGCTTCAGCAAAATTTGTGTCATAGATTTCTTGAGAACTACGTAACGTAAAAACATGCGGTTTTCACCTAAATTCGTTGAAAAATACACAAAAAGTAACTATACACATCAGTCCTCTTTATTTTTTTTACCCTTTTTAAAAAAAAAAAGAATGTGTATAGCAACGAAATACAATCTCCGATAGATCTTTTCAATCCGCCCGATTCGCCAATCATTCAACTTTTTCACGGAGTCTAATGCATTCGTCTATGATGCCTTTCGGTGCGCTAGGTATTCTTTCGCCGCTGGTGCGTTGCCTGCCTGCCCATTTGTAAAATATGGTGTTAGTCTTGTCAGATATTATCTGCGAATTGTAGATCCACAACATTTTGTGTAGAGCTTAATACATTGATTGCAACAATTCATCACATATACAAATTGTCTATGATATGAGTAGTTTTGTGTGTAGAACACATGTCATGTCGTGAACGGAAAAAAAACAAAACACACCCTAGTTTGTTTCTATATTAGCCCAAAAAGTCACTGATGCTCCCTCCTCCTGCCCCCCCCCCCCNCCCCCCCCCCCCTTTTCCAACGACTTCCTTTTTCTAAATCGCATTTATTATTGTACATTCAAAAAATAACAAGTACTAAAGACTTATGTTTTTTGTTTGGTTTTTTTTTGTTTCCAGACGACTGTGGACAAAATACGTTGCAGTATCCTATGCCTAGTCAAGCTAGTCGAGAAAAGTCTTTTGGAATAACTATGTAGTCTAATTTATGAAATAACATCAAATATATGTTGGGGCAGATCCCAACATTAGCTAGATCAAGGTCTTTGTCACACATATCAATGACTTATTATTAATGTTGACATCGAGCGCAACAGATTGTGATCATGAGTATGAAAAACTGCATCTCTGAGCATATTGTACTGACATCCACAAATATCTGCTCGCCTTTATTCGATGAGTGATCATTTCGGGCGTGCTGCATCCTGTCCACAGTTTACTTCGCTTAAAATCACTCCCCTTAACTGCAAGTTTCGTGAGATCGTAACATGATGTTTTCAGCAAAGTATTAAATGATAAAATATGCTGTGTTGTTCCAACCCACTCTCGATTCAATCGCTAACATTTTTTTATCAGTAGAAAAGAGCATTGTTTAAATGAACCCTGCACAGAACAATGACATTCTCTCAGAAAAGTGTCAGAACTAATAGTGAACTAAACAAAAGTGTGCCTTTTAACAAAACTCGAATTCGGCATAGCTTCAGGAGGGTCCAACTCTACCGACTCCTGTTGATATCACCTAGATTGGACTTACTGTTAAAGGCTCCGGTTAAGAATTTCAAGCCCTTTTTTTTTTTTTTCTCCCAGCGGCCTAATGACCTTAGATGTGACTTGTTCTACTGCATTTGTCAATTTTCTAGCAGTTTAGGTTAAATTAAATGTTGACTATTAGGGGACCAGGCATAGAAAAAGGTAGGGACTGCCATAGGGTTAATCTTTGTTCTCTGGAAATAGCCTTTGGTCCAACTGCCTTTCAATGGGTGGATCAAAAATCAAATTAAGAGACACAGCAAAAAGCTACTTTGTTTGTTACAGGCTCTTAAAATCATATAATTATATATATAANATTAATAATGTTGGTTTGGTTTTGTTGTAGTGGGATATGAATTCATATATATATATATACAGCGAGGTCGATTGTATAATATCCAATTTATTCTGCCACTGAAATGGAAACCTGCTGTAGGCATTTTAAGCAGAAATTAATTTCTTTGCTTATCCAATGAGAATTAGTTAACGCCTGTTCTCTCCTCACCTTAATATTTCTTCGACTTTATATATATATATATAATCTGAGCTCAGACGCATATCTGTAACACCGGTGAATGTAAATATCCTACAAAGAAGCAGGACTTAAGTGACCCCAGTCGACAATAGATAACACCCTAATGTAGCTTAGAGCAAGAGCGATGTGCACGTTGATAACCAGTAACAGTGCCCATATTTGGAGAGTTTGAAGAAGCAGTTTTGGAATATGATGGCCGATATGCTGCAAACAGCTGACTCCGTGCGCCGGCTGCATCAAGCTTTCATGGTCGTAATAACAACAATAACACAATTGGGTGGAGTTCATGTAACGCCTATTATAGTAATAATAATGCATAATATATTTCATTACCAAGACACCTACATCAATAACATTTGACATACCATTATTTTTGCCAGTGACATATTGGTAGGCGGCCATAGTTGTTTTGTTATTATTATTATTACTATTATTAGTTAGGAAACTTCTAGGCTCAATTTTGTTGTTGTTTTTTTTTGATAATCTTGATAATCTATTCTTTTTTGCTCGGCTTCATACAATCACCAGCTGCTGTGTTGAATTAATTTGCTGAAACGATACTTGAATTGCTCCCCCTGCTTACGCGCGGCTGCACCCGCAAATTTGAAAAATATAATGATACGTGTATTTATTTTATTAACTTAATCCGGTTCCCCGGGCCGACGTGTTACTGACTTATGAGGATCTGTGACGGTATACAGAACCCATTATATTAGTTAAAGTATTGCGTTAATCACAGTGAACATACCAATGATTTCGAAGTTTCCTTTGGTTACCACAGTGCCTAAATTGACGTAAGGATTTTGCATACGGTCACTGATGTCTAAAGTAAGGCCTCGTAGTAGTTGGCGGCATGATGAAACTGGTCAAGCGCCATTAGATCATAACAGTAATCTTTCTCATTCAAACTATTGCTTACCTAAAGGCCTACCTCTCATGAAAGAGGCAAAGCTACAGTTTGATTAAACAATGCAAAGCAATTTGCAGTAAAACAAAACACTTCTATCATCATCTCTTCAGGCAAATAGATTCAAATCAGCTGTCAAATCAGCTGCCATTTTAATGAATTTACGTAAAAAAAACCTTATCTGGATCGCAACTAATCTCTTTTTATTGCTCTCCCATACAATTTTGGTCGCTCTCGCTCCATGGCCTCTAACATTGCACAGTATAGTTATTAGTTTCAATTAGACCCAGACCCACATATTTAATTTTATGCATTAGACAAGACTAACACCCCATTTTATAGGCAGGCAGGCAACGCACCAGCGGCGAAAGAATACCTAGCGCACCGAAAGGCATCACAGACGAATGCATTAGACTCCGTGAAAAAGTTGGACGATTTTGGCGAATCGGGCGGATTGAAAAGATCTGTCGGAGATTGTATTTCGTTGCTATACATATTCTTTTTTTTTTAAAATAGGGTACAAAAAATAAAGTGGACTGATGTGTATAGTTACCTTTTGTGTATTTTTCTACGAATTTAGGTGAAAACCGTATGTTTTTACGCTACGTAGTTCTCAAGAAATGAGTGACACAAATTTGGCTGAAGCGTTTTATTAAGTTGATTCAAAATTAGACTGGCATGAGCACGCTTCTTTCGTTCACTCAAAAATAAGTAAGCGTTTGTATTTTATTGGGAAATTGAAATCTTTCAATGTAGATAACACCCTGATATGCATGTTCTGTGGAGCCATAGTGGAAAGTGTAATAGTATTTTGTATTGCAGCCTGGGCTGGAAATGCAAAAGAACAAGACAAATGTAAAATAAACAGATGTATTAAGAAAGTAAATAAACTTACGGGAGGTGAAAATGATCTAATCGAAGCCCTGTACCAGCAGTCTTGTAAAGCCAAATTAAGTGCAGTTCTAAAAGACTCTACCCACCCACTCTTCAATCAAATAAAATTTTCGCAAAGAAGTGGGCGATTACTGTTCTTAAGAACAAATCGTGAAAGATACAGAAATTTGTTTCTTCCATCAGCCATACGGTTTTCCAGTTGCAGCAGTCTCTCTTGAGTTGTCAAGTTTCCAGTACAGTCCATATCGTTATATTATATTTCACTCTGGTATGTGTCAACGGTTGTGTGGGTATGTGTGAAGATGTGGTTGCGTGTGCGGTCAGGTATTATGTATGACCTGAAATGAAATTTAATGTTGAATGTGAAATGTAATTTATTGTTGAATGTGTATCAACTGTGAACGGAATTTCCCTCCTGGATATTAAAGTTTATCTTATCTTATCTTAATATAGAAGATATCCACGTTTTAACACTGTTCAGACACACTTGCATCAGTGTAGCATATTGTGGTATAGTCACTCCGGCATACCTAAGTAATATTAATGCTGCGGTTAATGAATCTCGTATTCAGGCTAACGAGACTCCACATTATTCTTACCCCAGCAGGCCTGATCACTCTACGACTTTCTCAGCTACCTGGGGAGCTTACAGTGCCTCTGCCATTTAGAGGCTCTGATCACTAGCTTTTTCTTCCACTGCCTATAGCCAGGTACCCATTTCACAGACGAATGGACTTTAAAAAATGTGAATAAAATTGCTTTCCTAAGGTACTTACAAAATGACCATAGTCGGGAATCGAACACACGACCTGTAGATCTTGAGTCCAACGCCTTAATAGCTCGACCACGCTGCTAATTTTAAACAAACTCTGCTTTAACAGAACATTAATGAGGCATTAGAATATTGGGCTGGTTCTCTATCATGATCACTTGATAATTTCAGCTCCATTAAGTCGCAACAGTTTTCCCATGGGCTTCCGAGGAGCTGCGATTCAATGGGCACCACTGTATCATATCCGGTTTATTCTGCTACTGAAATGGAAATCTGCTGTAGGCGTTTTAAGCAGAAAGCAACTTCTTCACTCATCCAATGAGAATCTGTTAACGGCTGTTCTCTCCTCAAGTTAATACTGTATTTCTTTCAACTTTCTGTCGTATGAGACTATTTGGCGCAGAGATGTTTGTACTGGTGGCCAGCCGATAGTCACTAATTCATTTTTTCCACTTGGCTAGCCAGGACAAACAGTAACGTACGTGGCCTCAGAATGACGCTAAAGGGCAATGACTATGGTTATTTGAAAACAACTGGCGTGAGTGGAAAACAACTGGCGTGAGTGGAAAACAAGAGACGTGAGTGGAAAACAACTGGCGTGAGTGGAAAACATGTGGCGTGAGTGGAAAACAACTGGCGTGAGTGGAAAACAAGTGGCGTGAGTGGAAAACAACTCGCGTGAGTGGAAAACAAGAGACGTGAGTGGAAAACAAGAGACGTGAGTGGAAAACAAGAGACACGTGAGTGGAAAACAAGAGACGTGAGTGGAAAACAAGAGACGTGAGTGGAAAACAAGTGGCGTGAGTGGAAAACAAGTGGCGTGAGTGGAAAACAAGTGGTGGGTGGAAAAAGGAGTTGCGGAATATATTTCAATAAGAAACGGGCGGCGCTGGTCCGTTATCGTCATGTGGAGTCCGTGGTTGGTCTGGTTCTGCCACGGGGAAAACTTAATTTTAGCTTGATTTTTCGGAAAGGTCAATACAACTCAAACTCAAAAAGCAGGGCCGCTAACTATCTCCCGGCAGCTCTTTGCCCAAGTTATACCATGATATGAGTATGTCTATAACCTTCCTCCACCTCCCCGCCTTTAAATTTCCAGTCATAGCTAAAAACACTGTGCTCAGCTAAACGTAATTAACATTAGCGATCAGCTAGCCAGGACAAACATAAACGCACCTGCCATGGCCTCTGAGCCAAGCCCGAACTCGTAAGTGTCTGAGTAATGCTTATAGTTATTGATAAATATACGGTATGAGTGGAAAAGAGCTGCGAAGTTACTAAAGAGTGGACAGTACTGGCCCATGTTAGGCATGTGGAAACATTTTTGAAAGGATTTCCATATGTGGTAATTCCTACAACAAACTCCTGACCCGTTCCAATAAACACACAAAAGAAGAATTATTTTGATGGGGCTAGTATGAAGAAAGAAAAAAAAAAGAGGAGCTTGGATTTTTGTGAGAGATAAAAAAAGAAAGAGAAATGGTACTGTTTTTGGATTCCCAAGTTGACTCAAGTATCAAAATGTTTGCCGAACTTGAAGGTAACTCCACAGTGCGTAAGTTTAATATCATTAATTCCGTTACAGAATCAAAACCATGTTTTATTCCTTGAGAAATAGCATTTGCAGATGACTTTGGAACCTCCTTGTAATTACTTGAGCGACTGATAAGATATTTTTCAATGTATCTCCAGTTACCACTTATGAAAATCCTCCCATAGTTTTGTTTTAGCTATTCAGACAGGGAAGTTCAGTTTTGAGGTAGCTTAGCCCATATGGCCTTACAAAGACACTGACACAGCCAACTAAATTGATTTGATCTATCCGATCAGTCTCTGCTGTCCTCGCCAGAATCCCTGAAAAGCTCATGCAAACTAAAGCTCTCTTAGATGAAATGGATGATATTCTCCCGCAGGCTTATATGCGTACCTAACTTTCGTACGCGTAACTCAGTGAAAACGGCTACTCACTCAATGATTCTTCCGATTTTTTTTTCAAATTTACACGTGCGTAAACACCCGACCACATTGAAACTCATGCGCAAGGCACAGAGATGGATTACATCCGCAAAATGTGAAAATATGCATTCAAACAATGTACGCGGATGAGCAGATGAGCGGACGACCCAGGGGACACCCGAGCTGAATTTAGCTCCGCACACGGACGATACCCGACTCTCACGGCGCGTGAAACGTGAGTCAAGAGTTCAATCAATTCTACGCCTTTCTACGGATACGACTGCTGATATCACCCGCTTCGTCTGAGGGAGGCCTAAGTATGTTTACAGGCAGTGTTCGCATGAAAAGGTGTTTTCACCAAGGGCCGCGTGCTCAGTGCTGTATTTATATTTATAGCTTTATGTGCCAGACGTAACCAAGGGAGAGCATCAAAGCATTAGTGACCTTTCTGCAGTAAACACCAGCGCACAAAGTTAAACAGCATTGTGCATAAGGTTCCAAATCTTTTTGGTTTTTTTTTATGTCTTCTTTGTTTCTTTTGTTAATCGGGAGGAACATCAAACCATTGTAATTTTATACCTAGCTCTGCGACGGGAAAAGCCTACACTATACCTTCATAAGTCACGACTGGCAGTGATATGACGCCCGCCTTTATGCTGACAATGCCACCTCAGCGTGAACAAACGCAAATAAAAATGAAAAAAAATGCGTAGAGCACTGTCAAGTTTGCATATCTATCTAGACTAGGCGCTTCTATATTCACTGAAGTAGTTTGTTTAGAGCCTGTTGAGCGGTCTCTTCCGTAGATTTTCAAATTGTGTACTGTCCATAAGAAAGACCACCAGCATAATTATGGAAGACAGTCAAATTATAGGACATTCAATTTCTATTACCATAAATTGAAAGATTAATATCTTCACGCGAATCAGCCTGATTTTGAATTAGTATTTCTTTGACAGGTCGAAAGATTCGCGTTCGTCAACGCATGGTTGTTCGCAAAATGCGTTTTTGTACAGATAAAATACATAATGTTCCCCCTATTTTTTTTCCACGTGGGTATGAATACTGTGACGCGCTGTATCCAATGGAAACGCATCCTAGGACGAAAGAAGGCTCTCGCTAGAAATCTTTGCTGCTATGGTCATGAAAAGGTGGCTGAATGCAGTTGCAATGCTTTCAAATGTCAGTTAACTAATCCAAAAATACAGACACCAATCCCTAAATACATACCGTGTGACCGACGCTAGATGTACAAAAAGCGTCATTTCAATCAAGTTAAAAGCGGCATTTGCATGTTATCAGCACGAGTTTGAGACTTCAATGGAATTTGATTAACGGACGGGAACAGAAAATATATTCGGCGTCAAGATCCCGGAGGGAAAAGTTTCGGCCAATAAATTGAAAAGCTCATTTAAAAATGCGACAGACCTTTGCCCAGTTCCAAACACTTGTTTACATAAATGTCGAAATGTACGATTCACCTTTCGGAGTCAGCTAGCCAGGACAAACTATCCAGTATTTGCCATGGCCTGAGAGTGAGGTTTGAAAGCCTGAATAACAAAGTAATGGTGATTAAGAAAAA
>JAWQUT010000811.1:88889-93889 GCA_033807755.1 Ellobium chinense
TGCAAATACATGTGCAGACTCAGAGTGCTGTTGGCATCTTCATACCTATAGTTATTCAAACAAATGTACGAATAACCAGTTATAGTTAATCAAACAATTGTACGAATAACCCTGTCCTTATGATAAATGTAGTGTATACGGGACATTGGCGTCTACCTTCTAGTTTCACCTTGCTTCGAGCTCAGATTATACCTATTTGTTCAGTAGTTGACAGGGTTTAACAAGGTTGATCATACACGTTCATATGGTCATCAAAAGAAAAATGAAAATGCTTAAGCATGAAATATTAAGCTGACTTACACAATCCAATGGACAAGATCACCAAATGTACCGTCGCCAGAAGCATCATGGTTTCTGTTGAGGTGGTCTGTTTCAACACTAGAGCAGGCAACTGTCGCAGCACTCTCTAGCTTGTCCTTATGTATACCACATTATATACATTATGATAATTTCAGAACAAAGAGAGCGTAAAAAATGACTTGTTTGGGCGGACTGATAACTCATAACGCCATGATGGTGCACATGAGTGTGCCAAAATATACTCCTCCATTAGTTTTTATTTCTTTATATTTGAAACGTAGTCATGCCTAGTCATCTATACTAATTACATTCCTTGCTATGTCAGCAGAGCAAAGGTATTGTTTCCTGAAATATAAATCAAAACAGCATATCGTCGATCTTCGCATAGGACCTGCCAAGTTTAAATGATATGACGTGAAGCATTCTAACCGGTTATATGCAAAGACCGTCGGTGTAATAGTCATTTTGTGGCCCAGTTCCCTCGAGATTCTGAGATGCATTTTTGGATGTTCTTCTACATAGTTATGTTTCTCATGACACTGTATCTCGGACAACTTGTCTATAATATCATAAAAGTATTATATTAAGAACATCTCGCCTGTATTGATCGCCCCGCATTGTCATATTCCTCTCTTATATCTCCTTCATGTCCCTCTTCCAAGTCGCCTCTGTTTTTTGTATGTGTATCATGCTTCCAGCCGTTCAGTTCCCGGCTTCGCGAAGAATAGGAATGACGTGGTGCTAGCGTGTCGTACGAGGCGACTAAATGGCGAAAATAACAGGTAGTGACTTCCGACACAGCGTCACCTGATCCTCTAGGTTGGGGGTTGGGTCACGGGGCTAACAACCCCTCTCTTTGAAACAAAACACTGTTACAGAAACACATACAAACGAAATGTGAATCTCTGCTTGGCTGATTGTGGAATTTCTCCAAATGGAGTGCTCATGATGCGTGACAGACAAATCCGAAAGGAACCTGTTAGGCGGACGCCTCCACCATCATTCAAGTCTTTCCGGATTGGATCGTGGAATGTTAGGATCTTGTATGAGACTAGAAAAACTGCACAGGTTCTTCAAGAAATGCAGAGGTACCGTCTAAACATACTAGGAATCAGCGAGACCCACTTGAGCCAGTCTGGACAGAAACGAATGAAAAAATGGAGAACTTTTTATCTATTCCGGAAGTGACAGAGATGGACCTCACAGAGAAGGAGTAGGAATGTTCATAAACAAGGCAACACAGAAAACATTCAGAGGTTGGGAAGCACGTGGTCCAAGAATCGCCATGACCTCATTCGGAACAAAGAAAGAAGTCAAGCAAAAGGAAGGTAAGAAGGTCATAGACATGAACATCATACAAGTAAACGCCCCAACCAACGATGCTGAAGAGGAGGACGAAGACAACTCCTACAACCGCCTCCAGAGTGTGATAGACAAGCTTCCAAGTAAGGACATCAACATTGTCATGGGAGGCATGAATGCCAAGTTAGGCTCTGCTAACAGTCACTACGAGGAAATCATGGGCAGAAGCAAACGTCAACGGGGAAAGGTTTCAGAACGTCTGTGCATTCAACAGCCTAGTCATCGGAGGAACATTCTTCCCACACAAGAGTGTCCACAAAGCAACTTGGGTCTCCCCAGATGGAAGGACGGAGAACCAGATAGACCACTCCTGCATGTCTCGAAAGTTTAGACGCTCACTGGAAGACGTCAGAGCTCTGCGAGGAGCAGATGTCGGGTCGGACCACCATCTGATCCTTGGAAAGATGAGGCTGAAACTGAGAAGGTATGCACAAGCCACAACCGGGAGTCGCAAAAAGTACCAAGTCAGTGTTCTGAAGGACCCTGTTAAGAAGAAAAAATTCAAACTGGAACTGATGAACAGATTTTAAGCCCTCCAAGATCTAGAAAAAATGTGAGGTAAATGATCACTGAAACATGATAAAGGAGGCAGTAAATGCAACATGCCAAAGTACCCTTGGACCAAAGGACAACACCAGGAAGGAATGGATCTCACAGGACTCCCTAGACAAAATCATGAGAAGAAGAGAGCTGAAAGTGAAAGTCAACGACTGCCGTACCAGAACTGAGAAACTCATTGCACAAGAAGAGTACTCCAGAGCGAACCGGGAAGTAAAGAACTCCGATGGCCTGGCAGAAAAAGCAGAGAAGGCAGCAGCAGACGGACACTTGAGAATTGTTTACCAAATAACCAAAACCCTTTGGGGGAAATTTAGCAAGCCCACCCTACCAGTGAAGGACAAGGAAGGAAACACCATCTTTGACTCAGCAGGACAACTCAACCGATGGCGGAAACACTTTGACAAACTCCCGAACAGACCACCGCCAGACAAGGTCTTTGACACCTATTGTTTTTTCTTCTTTTGGCCCAATTAACATATTGCGTTATTCTAAATATATCACTGTGATTTAGGGAAATTGCTTCCATGGAGGTTAAAGTACTTCTTTTGCCCGATCTTTTAACGGGAAGAAAAGGGGGGGGAGGGGGGTTAACGCCCAAAATTTTTCACAAATGTCTTTTGAAAAAGATCACCTCAAATTCTCATTTGCTCCCCAAATTTTCATTTGGCTGGTTTTGACCGCGTGCGAATACATAGGTCTACACACTTTATTTTTTTATCTAGAAGGCTCAAATTAAATGTACCTGAATCTTTAAAATCGAATGCTTTATTTAGATCACAGGTCATTTTATATATTTCTACACCCTAACACTGGCTGGCAGGGCCCCAAAAAAGGGGGATTTTATATATTAGCGGATTAATCGGGTTGTACACAATCAGTGATTTGCCCTTCTAATAGGTGTCACAAACCACAATCAGCCAGAAAGGATCTCCCAATAAATAAAGAACCACCAACGAGAGAGGAAATAACGGCAGCTATAAAATCCCTGAAGTCACACATGGCTGCAGGTCCCGACCATATACCACCGGAAGCCCTTAATGCGGATATGTAGACATCAGTGAAAATGCTGAACGCCCTATTTGAAAAGGTTTGGCAGGAAGAGGAAATACCCACAGAATGGAAGGAAGGACACCTGATCAAGAAAGAAGGGAGACCTCAGCAACTGTAACAACTACCGAGGCATATCACTCCTGTCCATACCAGAGAAGATCTTTAAGAGAATACTCTTGGAGAGAATCAAACTGGCAGCAGACGACAAGCTCAAAGGGAACCAAACAGGACTTCTCAAAGCCGATCATGTGTTGACCAGATAGCTACCCTGCGCATCATTGTTGAGCAGTCTCTGGAATGGAAATCACCCCTTTCAGTCAAATTATCGACTTTGAAAAGGCATTCGACGGCGTTGACAGGGAAACTCTGTGGAAACTCATGAGACACTACGGAATACCTGACAAACTCGTCAAGCTTGTGAAGGCCTCCTACTATGGAACAAGCTGCCAAGTCTTTCATGAAGGACAGCTCTCAGAACCATTCCAGTTACAAACAGGGGCGCGGCAAGGATGCCTGCTCTCACCTTTCCTCTTCATCTTGGTAATTGACTGGGTCATGAAGGAAGCCACAAAAGGCACACGAAATGGAATACAGTTGACACCTTGTCAACAGTTGGGCGACTTGGACTTCGCAGATGATCTTGCACTGCTGTCACACACACACTCTCAGATGCAAAAAAAGACCGAGGAACTCAACAGTCTATCAAAGAGCGTCGGCTTACGAATACATCCTGGGAAATCTAAAGTGTTAAAAGTAGGCACAGTCTCAAGCTCTGCTGTCACGGTAGAAAACACATCCCTAGAACAAGTTGACTCATTCACCTACCTGGGAAGTATCATTGACAAAAAAGGTGATACGGAAGCGGATGTAAAAGCAAGAACTGCCAAAGCAAGGAATGCATTTAATCACCTATCAAAGGTCTGGAAGGCAAGCAACATCTCACTGCGTACCAAGATCAATTCAAATGTCAAATCAGTGCTCCTCTATGGCTGTGAAACCTGGAAGACAACAAAGACAGTAATGAACAAAGTCCAGACATTCATCAACAGATGCTTGAGGAGTATTCTGAAAACGAATTGGCAAGACAAGATACGAAACGAAGAGTAATGGGCAAGAACAGGGCAAAAGGAAATAGAGGTAGAAATTTGACTCCGTAAATGACGCTGGATTGGACACACCCTCAGAAAACCTAGTGAAAACATCACCAGGCAATCACTGCAATGGAACCCACAAGTAACACGAGGCAGGGGTGGGCCACGGCAGACAGGGAAACGATGCACGGAAAGGGTCATGCGAGAAATGAAGCTCACTTGGAACGAGCTTGGAAAGATGGCCCAAGACAGGAAAAGATGGAATTTGCTTGTACGTGGCCTATACCCTGCTGGGTCTGAAAGGCATTGATGATGATGATGATCATGCTTCCCTCCATGAGGATATTTCCCTTTCCTTGATGCCTCCTCTCTTTTTCTAAAGTAGTTCAATGTTGTTTCAAAATCAAGCGTGGAAGTGACTCCTTCGCTTTTTTAACTTCTTGACTAAAACAGGAGTTTATTTTGTGTGTTGTGCTCAGAAAGATCTCTAAATGCGGACACTGGTATTTCACTTTTTTTTCGCCCTGTTTCTTTAATGTCAAAAACGCCTTGAAATACCAAAACTCCCATGCGACGCCCTCCATTATTAATAAGCAGCATCTCTTACACGCACAGGAACATTATTTAACATTTTAG
>JAWQUT010000811.1:98889-103711 GCA_033807755.1 Ellobium chinense
TGGCAAATGATCAAGAATTTTGGATAAAGGTGAGTTCCTGTGAGTCATATTACTTGCATTAACATTTCATAATATAACATAAAATGCATCTTCAATCGCGAGCCCTCAAAATTTTCCCCATCTCATGGAATGACCCTCTTCCACTTCAAATGAATATGAATCAGGTTACAATAATGCTAGACCATTTCATGTGTTGAGAATAAACACACTAGAAAATCACGTCATATTAAGATCAATCGATGTATATATCGAGACACGGCGAAAAGAGAGAGGAGAAAGAGAGACAGAGAGAGAACGAGAGAGAGAGAGAGAATGAGAGAGAGAGAGAGAGAGAGAGAGAGAGAGATCTTATCATATCTTATGTAAATGAAGTATTGCAAGGGAAAGAAAGCATTCAATGGACAGACTGTGAGTAAGCGGGAATAAAATGTCATGTATGTGTGATGTGCGTGTGTGTGCATGTGCGTGTGTGTGCATGTGTGTGTGTGTGTGTATGTGTGTGTGTGTGTGTGTGTGTGTGTGTGTGTGTGTGTGTGTGTGTGTGTGTGTGTGTGTGTGTGTGTGTGTGTGNTGTGTGTGTGTGTGTGTGTGTGTGTGTGTGTGTGTGTGCGTTTTCTCAACTTGATAAATTACCACATTGTTGTAATTGTCCATTTTCAATATTCGTATTCATCAGTTAAGATGCTCTGAATAGAGTTTCTATTGTGTCACTGATTAATCACTGGGGAACAAAAATAAACTTTTTAAAAAGTGTTTTCACTTTGAGACCCATTTCCCCCTATTTTGAGGTCACTGATTCCAGATCTGACCTTAGTTTTTCTGTATCAGGTCAAAATTTTCCTGTACGAGTTACCACCCTTGATAAGGCTTAATTTACAGGTCTTTGACACCTATTGTTTTTTCTTCTTTTGGCCCTATTAGCATTTTGCGTTATTCTAAATATACCACTGTGATTTGGGGAAATTTCTTCCATGGAGGTTAAAGTACTTCTTTTGCCCGATCTTTTAACGGGAAGAAAAAGGGGGGTCAACGCCCAAAATTTTTCACAAATGTCTTTTGAAAAAGATCACCTCAAATTCTGATTTGGTCCCCAAATTTTCATTTGGCTGGTTTTGACCGCGTGCGAATACATAGGTCTACACATTTTATTTTTGTATCTAGAAGGCTCAAATTGTACCTGAAACTTTAAAAGTGGATGCTTTATTTAGATCACAGGTCATTTTACACATTTCTACACCCTAACACTGGCTGGCAGGGCCCCAAAAAAGGGGGATTTTATAGATTAGCGGATTAATTGGGTTGTACACTATGAGTGATTTGCCCTTCTAATAGGTGTCACAAACCTACAACTGTTTCGACTCCCTAGGAAACAAAAAGCCAATAAAATTGTCTAAGGCCTGTGTAAAATACTTAATACATTTAGACTATTGTCTTGACAAAGATTACTTGCTGCAAGAGCTTTAAGGCACAAATTTTCGCTTTACAGAACGCCTGGAATGCTATGTCCCAGGGCAGTCTCTCATCACACCCCAGCAGTAGTCAGCCATCATATATGTGTCCCACCTCCCTTGATATCTTACCTCCATCACCTTAATGTCCTGATGGAAACGTTCTCCTTGCTCATCACTCACAGCTCCCAAATTAAATGGCAATTTGTCGATGTGACTGAAGAGAAAATGGACCTTGATGCTCATATTGCAGCCTAACTTTTGGAAATGTTTGAGCATGTTGTCAACAATCTGCTTATAGTTCTCAGCTTTCCTGTTCACAAGAAAGTTTCTCACAACATCCACAAATGATTCCCATGCCTGTTTCTCTGTATTGTTCATAGCCTGTACAAAATTTGGATCTTGAATCAATTTCCTGATTTGTGGACCATCGAAAATACCGGCTTTCAGCTTTTCACTACTTAGACCAGGAAAGGCTACAGCTAAGTATTTGAAGCAGTCACCATCTGTGTCAAGGGCTTTGACAAATTGTTTCATGAGGCCAAGCTTGATGTGGAGAGGAGGGAAGACAATTCTTTCTCTTTCAACAAGAGCTTCATGAATGATGTTTTTCTCACCCACAGTTAGGCTTTCTCTTTCAGGCCAAACTTTTTGTTCTATAGGACAGTGTTATCGATACATCTCTATGGGTTCATTATTATGTTTTCATATCACACTGTGTGTACCGAAAAGTAATAGCATGAGGATTGGCTTTCTTGCTTATTATGCAAAATTCTAAACTAAAATGATTTTGAACAAAAAAAAAAACATGGACAGATATCAATCAATGACTCACTACAAGGCAAATATTATGAAAATTGCGTTTCATTCAATCAGATATTTTGGCAATAAGCGCATCACTTAGGGTAAACAAACAACCAATGATCAACACTTCCCCTGTCTTCAAAGAAATTCACTTTTTTGCAAACTGCTGTGCACACAGAACGAAACTACTTATATGTTAACATCGAGAATTATAGACCTCGACAAACTCTAAAGCTTCATAGTTTTGCATGTATTTCTTCTTTTTTTTTTTTTGATTTTAGTATGTTTTGTTAAAATAAGTTTAATTTAAACAAAATTACATTTAATTATTCTCAAGCAAAAAAATCCAAAATAAACAACAGTATTTACACCACATTTGCCTAAAACACAGATCATTTGTTTTTTAATATAAAAAATGCAATGACTTCCCTTGACAAGTTTTGTGATTCTGATGGTTATGTCCCCTGATTTCACCTATTTGTTACCATAATATATTTTTCGATAGTGTGTCAAAATTTGACCTGATATCGCAAAACTGATGGCATTTTCGGACTCAGTGACCCCCAATTACCCTATAACAGGTGTCAAACTTAAAACACTTTTTTCTGTGTTCCCCAGTATATATAATTGTTCCTGCCATCTTTATTTTTCTTCTCTTTTTCTTCATTAATATGATTTACTGTATGTAAACAGAAGAAAGAGAGAAGTTAGACATGTCTACCATTTGATATCATTGATGACAATAAAGGGCTGGTGAACCTATGAATAGACGCTGTGCTCCTTGATCAAGTTATGACATTCACAGAATTAGCCAGGAAACTGGATCTCAAGAACGAAAACGAACGTCGACATTTCACTGCATGGCAGTCCCAAATAGCAGACCAAGTGGTGCGCACATCCAGTGAGACAATGCTATCCAGCTGGAGAGAATCATCAGAGCCATCATCTTCTCATGAGTCGGTGCCATCCTTATCTGCAGTGCCAGTGCCGCCCGCATTTACAAAAACAGTACTACCTCCACCTCCTGAGCCATTGCCAATGTCACCTACAATACCAGTGCCGTCTCCATGTTTAGACGCCGATTTACCCCCACCACCGGATTGGTCCACCCCTAGACTTTGCTTCCTCGTCCTCAGAGTCAGATCTATCACCACCATTAGCTTCTTGAGTATGCATCTCTCCAGTATGTTCCACTTCAGACAGCCCCGCACCAACAACTTCCACTTAAGCTGATTACACACATGCAGAAAGTTCTCTCCAGCTCCTCAAAGGCGTCCAGTACGGTGGTAGTGCAACAGACAGAGACGACACGAAGGTCAAGCCTGCTGCTAAGCCACATAGAGTCCTTAAAGAACGTTTCAAAGGTAAAGCAAACTGGAAAAACTGCAACGAAGTGAGCGACGCCCACAGGATGTCTGCATTTGATGAGTTCTGGGCTATTGGATCCTGGGAGGCTAAAAAATTGTTTGTCAGAAATCTGCTTGAGAGAGAGAGAGAGAAGGAAAGAAATGGAATAATAAAGACAGAGAGAAAGAAAAAAGAAAGAAAGAAAGAAGAAAACAAACGAGAGGTAGAATGATCAGAATACAATATACACGAACGTGTCACTGTGCCATCCACTATGTCTACAGTGGACTTAAACTAAATCACATCTCACGGATTCTATAACATCCAAATGTGTTAATCGTTAATAACACAGACTGCACGTACATAAACATGACACCTAGGAATGCAAATCTATGCTCAGATACATTTACTTCAGCAGCTAGACGCGTACTACTAATCCTACAACCAGGCCAGTATTATTGGTAAGTATTGTTACGCGTGAATCTACACGCGTATCAATCCCGTAAATTACTTTGTATCAATTCGTGTATTATGGTCGACGAGACTACTAAGCACCTTGTGGCATGCCTCTGTAAGGAAAGATAAGTATGCAGCGCAGCTGTTGGACATTACTGTGCAATGAAGCAAGACCTTGTATTTCGTGGGAGGCTGGAGCATGTTATCCGATAATGAATGTTTGTTTGTTGCAGAAATCGAAAGTACCATTTTCTCTGCACGAACACATTGATGGTGTTGGCAAATGATCTTGTGGATAAAGGTGAGTTGCCGTGAGTCATATTACTTGAATTAAAATTTCATAATAGAAAATAAAATGCATCTTCAATCGCGAGCTCTCAAAATTTCCCCCATCTCATGGAATGACCCTCTTCCACTTCAAATGAGTATGAACCAGGTTACAATAATGCTAGACCATTTCATGTGTTGAGAATAAACACACTAGAAAATCACGTCATATTAAGATCAATCTATGTATATATCGAGACACGGCGAAAAGAGAGAGGAGAAAGATAGAGAGAGAGAGAACGAGAGAGAGAGAGAAAGGAAGAGAGAGAGAACGAGAGAGAGAGATAGAGAGAAAAAAAAAGAAAAAGAGAGAGAGAGAAAGAGAGGGAGAGAGAGAGAGAGATCTTATCATATCTTAAGTATTACAAGCTTTCAATGAACAGAATGTGAGTAAGCGGGAATAAAATGCCATGTATGTGTGGTGTGTGTGTGTGTGTGTG
>JAWQUT010000811.1:131048-150153 GCA_033807755.1 Ellobium chinense
CCCCCCTTCCCCACCTTCCCCCCTTCCCACTGCGGCATTTTTTTTTTTAAGTGAGAAATTATCTACTTGTCTTCTTTTATGGTGTTAAAGTGGAACAAATAAGTTGAGAGGCAGAATTCGTTAGTTCGTTTACATTCTCTTTTAATACTTTGTTTACTACATTCTGTGTATTTGTTCACTAGTCACTATTAATCTAGATTTATATCTCACCATCTTCTCCATTTGGACTTGCATTTCACCACACACTGTAGCTTGACTTGTATTAATCAAATGCTGTGCCTCAGTTTACATTTAACCTAATTCTTACTGTACCTTGAATTGTAATTATAGTATTTATTATTATCATTGTATCTCGTCTTATTTTCCAACATAAAGTGTACCTTGACTTGTTTTTATCAAACATCGTATGTCGTCGTATGTTTCATCTGTACGCAGACTGGTTTTTATCGCATACTGCCTCTCGTCTTGCTTTTCATCATACTCGTTTTATACAGTTCTATTGTCTTGTCTCTGTTCTGCCATACATTATAAATGTTTGACCACCCATTTGTACGGTGTAACCTGGGTTCGTTTTGAATAAATACAAACTGAAATTGACTTTTTTCTAAAAATACACACGGGACTCTCACTTACTTTTCACCACACGATTAGCCTCGTCCCCGATCTTTGAGAAGACTGAAATACTGCCGACGCCTGGGGGTAGGGGATTATTCGCTTCCCAACCTCCACAAGCGAACTGGTAGAAATCTTCGCAGGGATCCACACTTGTATCAAGATTTTGGCTCATCTGGGCCGCTGGGTGGAGAGAAAGACCAGACTGTGAAGGGTTAATGGTGAAACTGGTGTTGTGTGGATGATTTCTGAATCACACTCTGACTATGGGCAACATCCTGGTATTCTATCGAACTGTGTATTATGGTAGGGGTAAGTTCAGGGAAGAGGTTAGAGCTAAAGTTAGGGCCCGGTTAGGTGTAGACGTAGGTATAAACAGTATAGGATCAGATTGAGAAAAAAAAGTTTTCTGACAAAACTTTAGGTTACACACGAGCATTAATTTTGAGGTCACTTTAGTTGGACTTACAAGGAAAGGTGGTCTATTTATTACATCATTTTTTTTCTCTCTCTCATGGGCCCCGTGACCTTAGCTGTTGCCTGGTCTAATGCATTTCTCACTTGCCTGGCTAGTTTAGGTTAAATTAAAGCAGCACTATTTAAACTCAGAGATTTGACAAGATAGGGGCTACCATTGAGCTATTATATTCTCATGAAATAGCCTGAGGCTTCAGTTGGCTTTTCATGAGGGTGGTTCAAACAAGGAGACACAACAAAAAACTTTACTTGTTACGGGCTATTAAAAGTATTTTTTTTTGTTTAGATTAGATGCGTATCTCCATTACTGATTAGTGAGAATAACCAACAAAAATTAGGGTTGGAGTGATGGCAATGGACAGTTCATAGTAAAATATAGCAAAAAGATTTGGGTGTGTGTAACCTTTAGGGATGGCCCTTGATACTGCCTATTAGGATTGAAAACGTCGTGAGTATGCTGTCAGGGTTTGTACTGGAGATGATCTTGATAACAAAGATGGCATAGATCTGGTGGAGGTGCGACACAAGTGGTCGTCCTGGATGTTATAATGAAATATAAATAACTCAGAGCCAAAAGAGGTTGTGATAACGACGAGGCTGAGGTTACTATAGTCCAGTTCGAAAGACGGGACACAACATTTTTACAAATACAGCTCAAACGGATGGACCTGCGTGGTCCAGATTTTGTGTGGACTGCTCGCTCGTAATATTTTGTTTACCCTTTTCCGTGCGTTTCCCATACATGGTGCACGTAAAATCAGTTGTTTCCTTTGAGAAAGTATATTAAAAACACGACAACACAGGATGCAACCATACTTTAAGGGCTTTCACGTCGCCAATTTTTTTTTACAATAAATAAAATTGTAGTGCCAGTGGTGGATCTGGCAAGACTGGTAGTGTTAGTGATATTAGTGATGGTGAGTGCAAAAGAAGTGATTGAGGTCGTAGCGATGGTGACCATGACACTAATCCTATACATACCAGCGTTTTTGCAGACATCGGTTGAACACACTGGAGCTGGAGGAAAAACAACAGAAACACGTAAATATTTTCCTCAATTCCTTAGCGTGCCTTTCCATGGGATCCTACACTACACTTCACTTTACTTTACGTCATCAAAATTTTTTATGTCCACTCTTGAGGTTGCAGGAGCCTAATTGGTTAAAAAAAAATGGACTATCAGAGTCGATAGCAGCAGAGTATAAAATCTGTCCTTTAGATAGATTGTGTAGAAATAATCGTATAACATGAAACCCCACTCAAAAGTAGTGAAATTCATTAAAAAAAAAAACCACTGTTGCAGGCAGTGTTGGCCAATGGCTTCGCGGATTTCATTTGTGCGGGCCTGTGATCTGTAAAGGCCACACTTTTAACCCCTTTTCATCTAAATTAAAATTGTTAAAAATCTAAATAGGTATATAAAAGGTATATAATTCAGGCACAGACTAGCCTTGACCATCTCGGAACGATCCTGTGGTTCCAGGAGAAATGTTTATTAAATGGCTCAAAGAGGTTTTTACAATTTGACTCCTGCAACCTCTGAGTCCGCTGAGTCCGCCACGACACGCTACTATACGACTACTCATCACGACAGTATTCGTCATCCTTTTGAGGACTAACACACTCATAATTTACTATTTGAATTGACGTGTCTGAGGAAGAACGCCAGTTCGTTTATTATGTATTAAATCTGTTATTTCAGGACATGGAGGACATGTTTCTGTCTTTAACACCGCAGCTACAATAAATCTTACAATCATGGCGCTAACAAGTCAAACAGTCGGCAATTGTGCTTCCGGGACTTCCCAGCATATCAACGGGAATATCCTTCAAATATATCACAGATTATTGAGACGTGTAGCAAAATCGAGAATAAACGTATACTTCCAAATATGTAGGTGTAAATTTTAATACCAAGCTATACTCACCTTCCTCCCGAGTACTAAGGATCTGTAGTGGATCTGTGAAAGAACATAACATAGTTCAGAGTTTCTCAGTGGTGTTTGATGTTTCTGTTCTTGCTGTGTATTTTACTTGTTACTATCATCACACTATAGATTCTCATCGTCACATGCTAACAAAAATAAAAATCGGATCCACCTCGGATGGTAAGCCCGGATGGTAATGAGATGATCAATCCCGTTATAATAGGGGTAGCTTAGAAGTAACAAAGGGATCTAGGATTAGAAATCCCGCCACTGTAGGTTGTTTCTTAATGAACTTCCAGCCAAATTTCATCCACATCTATTTCCTCATAACAGTATAAAAATTCCATTATGAAAATATAAAATTTCATTCAAACCCCTTTCCGCTCTTCTGGGTTATCTGTTCGTAAACCATCTCTTGTTGTAAACTTACCAGCGCACACGGTACAGATCGCGGCCACCAGGCACAGCAAATGCTTCATCTGGGAACAAGGGTGGAACTACATCAATATTCAAGACAATTTCTGATTGCTGTTTAGAAAAGTCATTGCGTGAATGATGATTGTTATGTGAGGATTTGCGCAGTAACGATGGGATAATTACTTTGCCATTGGAATAATTCTATCAACTCTGCATGTTATACGCTGCTAAGGGTGCATTCAGCACTAATGCACTAATTATTTTATTCTTATGATAGTAAAAGACTTCATCGTTAACCCGCAAATTCTTTATTGATAACTCAGATCAGTCTGCTATCCTCCTGATAGTTCTCCAGTATGTGTTGTTTTGTGTTATGGGCCACGTGAGCTAGCAGTGGACAGACCTTCTCCTTGGCCACTCTCTCTGGTCCAGTAGTAATCTATAAATCAATAGCTTCAGAAATATGATGTAAATTAGAAACTGATTTAAGCATGAGCAAGAGTGAGAAAGACAGAGCATGCATCGATGTGGGAGACAGTGGAAGGTAAAATAGTAGAATATACATAGATCTGGAAAACAAAGCATTAACATACAATATTACCATACAATATTACAGTTGAAATGTCTGTATGAATCTTTTTATTCCACTGTAAACGGCAGCTGTGTCAAACAAAATCACGCTGAGGAATCCAAAATGCAGAATACTCTATCTGGCTGACACCGTCAAACTTTACATTTGAATCTTGATGACCAAAATCTTAATTGAAATGAATAACACATTGTCAGATTTAGGTGTTTGTAATTGCTGGAACTTCAGTGAAGTCATAATTTTTGCCACAAGCCACTGCTGTTCTGGGAAAGGGAATAACCCTAGATGCAAGGGCAAATCCCGGTCACCCCAGCTGTTTCTGTTACGTCATATTACACACGCATGCAGCAACAGAACGATAGACTTTCTTCGCCAGATTGTCTCGGTATGCACCATAGTTAATTTTCAGAGGGAAAAAGTGCTAGAAAACAGAAAATTATTTTTGACGTACGTGTCCACGTTTAAGCCTGAATTCCGCTTCTTGTTACTTTATAGTATTTGACAGCAGTACACCGATGGAAAAGCTGCGTTAGAAGAGTTAAGATAGAAGATAAAAAAACACTGTAAAATTTTGAGTTCCTGGCGACTCGGATTGGCGGCTACTGTATTTGGACCACAAACAATTAAACTAACTCACCTTTCTCTCTCGTCCGTCCAATCACTCGTTCTTTGATGGATTACGTTTCGGATCAGGGCAGAAACTGTAGAGCAACATTGTAGGCTCACTCTTTTAAAGACTGAACAAAAACCTACGCACTTCCATGGTCGGTCATGCAGGCACACCTATCTTGCTCAGGGCCGTAAAAGCCCACCACTGAACACAAGCAATGTACAATCGAACGTGGTCTTCCGGCTACTTCCATAAGCCGACCATCTGCCGAAGTAACCGAAATTTAGAGACAACTGTTAGTTTTTGCTCTAAATTTGATCAGCATATTCCGAGCATCTGTGTAATACAATCTAGATCTAAAAATAATATTAAAGACACAGCACATGGTGGCAGGTATTTGGCGAAACTGGAATCTTATAGTCTGTTCTTCTAGGGCTTTTTGACCGCAAGTTCAGTCTCTACTGGTCGAGCAATGAGATACTTTTTGTAACCTCTCCGACCTCGAAAGAAAATCTATCTGTCTATGTAACTACTTTGACTGGAAACAAAGACTAAGTAAGAACCACATTGGTTCGACTGTCGTTGAAAACAAATTGTCAGAGATCTCAGGTAGGAGCTTTGGTTTCTGGACATTAATAAACATGCTCAATAGTGGATGCCAGTTTTTAATATTTACTATAGATGTGGTTTTTAGCAAAAAGTTGGAAATGGCTTTTCTCGGGGATCTCATTTTTGCGGCCTTTGCTTGATGTGTGTATGTATGTACTCAGAGAAAACTGCCAACTTTCTGGAATATAGCACTGAAATCTCTAAACTGGCCAACCTCCTTAGGAATACAGAGAAACAATTATAATCGATAATGTCCAAGTAATGAGAAACAGGAACTCGAAGTAACCGCTATTGCATAGACTATCCCTTGAGGAGTAGTAAGTTTTGTTGTTGTTTTTTAGTAAATTTGAATGGAACTTACTTTCGCAGTAAGTTATTTTCGGAAAAAATAATTTTCGCCTATCAAGCTCGTTTCGCGAAATTCGCGTAGATTAATTCCTGGAGAAGAAAATTATATTTATATTAATACACTAGTGGTTACAGAAGCCTAATCCAATTTCCCTCTTTGAGCCAATAAACTGTTTTCTCTACTGTCATTTGCAAGAAATTCCACAATCTCTAAGCCTTCTTTAATGATTTGCAGAATTCAATGAGCTTATTAAAAATGATGTTCAAAATATAGATCTTGCAGTTGGTTTTTCGAGCTGCGAACCGATACATCGAAAGGTGTAAACAAGCTAACCAGTTTCCTTAACGACAAGTGCTCCGCACAGAAGGCCACACCGAAACCGAAGCGAATGACCCAAACTTCAGGTTTAATTTACAAAATCAGGAGAGAATGTAAAATAATTCGCAGGTAGGTTCGCATAGGGCCCATTCTCCACATTACTGTCTTCCTAACGCATGTAACAACATGTTATTTTCAGCCAATTAGAAGTCTGTAACCTAGTGCCTTGGTGATCGTTGATCTGTGGGCTCCAAAGACTTCATGAAACGACAGTCATGACAGCTGATACGGTCCTGCTCCAAGCTGCTACAATAAAATTTCTCAAGCATAGCAGATTATCTTAATACACGGTCGACTGATCCGGACAGATGATGTCTGTCATTTATGGTGGCACATACAGTAGAACTTCGTTATAAAGTACACCTCGGTTCGTGCAAAATGTATACTCAATAATGAGGTATACTTAATATCGAAGTCCGCCTGCATAGTGAAATGATAGAATAATGATACGTGAATTCATACTTAATAACAAGGTTTACTGAGTAACGAAGTACTTAATATCAAGGTTCTATTGTATATGTAGTATTATGTAAAGTTCAGAAAAATACAGGCAATCTGTTCTTGAGAATTGGGTCAAGGGTCAGCCAGAGTGGAAAGTAAAGTTAGGGTTTTGGTAATAAAGAAGTAGGAGAGGAAATTGTTTAAATATTTATTATAATATTACAGTACTCTAGACTTTGGACTTTGAATAGTAATTTTTCTCTTTCTAAGAAGGACCTATGTGATTACTAGATCATTCTGTTAGTCATGTTCATGCTTAGCTAAACAGGAGGTAAAGGTGAACAGTGTTAAGTTTTTTTCCTAAGATAAGAAAGTGACTCTGGCTGGCACTGGCTACTCATATCTTCAAGGAGACACTAAGTTGGTCTTTGTAATATCCTGACAACATATAGATTAATTCCTTCTATATTCTTCAGCCTCACTGAACCTCACTCTCCTAAAGAGCCCACGTTAAACAAAGACACCCAGAAACACGAAAGAATACCACATATAACAAAAACGGACTGCGGGCCTGTGGGGGAATTACAGCGAAAACAAGTGGATAGGGAAGGCCCAAAGTAAAATATTTTAATTTTTTACAAGTACATAAAAATATATGCAAATTCAATAACACAAAAAAAAACTAAAAAAACTAAGACTTTCGGGCAATGCTCTTCATCAGAGTGTAAAAGTAAATTAAGTGAAATAAAACCAACTGTACTGAAAAGAAACAACTAAAACGAAAACGACCAGCAGTCGGAGAAAGGAGCTGTTCTGTTGTATATATTTATGATTTAGTTGATTGACTGTACTTGTATTTATACTTTAGTTCTTCGGCAGTACATGTATTTCAAAGTTCTTATTCAGTTATGGCGTACTATTTGCGGACTCTCCAAAATAGATTTAAAAAAAACATTTCTCAGTGTCGGCCTATGATGGTGTTTGTATCATTAGAGGCCACTCTGGGTTTCCAGAAAGTTCGATTAAGATTACCCCCTACTTAAGATGATAACTCATGCTTTACAGATATACCAAGCCTCATTTTTCGTCAGAAATTATCATTTTGCGTAGACCTACTACTCGTACTGTAGGAGGTGAAGCAGTGGTAATCATTTTATCATTTTCAATGTTGGTGTGTCGAAAATGACTGTTATAAAACTTGCTCGGGTAGACCATCCGTATGAAATATCAAACGATGTTGTTAGTCGCATCACGGCGTTTGAGGATGGTCGCTTGCAATAAATGCATCATTTAAATGGGCGTTGCCAAACGCGTATGAATACATTATCAAGTCGGGTAGCTGAGATGCACTTCAACAATATGAACAGCTTGACACAAGTGAAATTACCAGTATGTTCGGTTATCGCTCGCTATGCCACCCGCACAGAAGCTTATTAATCTGATTGGTCAACAAGGTCTATCTTGACCATATGCAGACCGCAGACAAGGTATGTGGACAATACAAAACGCATTATAGAATACAACGGAAAGCGTACCGACGTCCTACAAATTGTAATCTACCGTGAAAATTAGTAGCAGAAGACGGGAAACACACCCCACACTGGATGAAACTGATCCCATGAAGTCAGTCACACTACGACACGACACGACACGACACGACACGACACGACACGACACGACACGACACGCCTTTATACATCATCTTTCAGAGAAATAACATATCCTCATAATTCTAGATTTGAAGTGACCATGCGACTCTGTAGATAGGCCAGAACCATTCCATTTTGTGGGTTATCATACCATGCCAGTCCAGTGCGATTTTGAACATAATCAGGAAAGCTCCAAACCATAATGTAAGGACATAATGACATAAGATATAAATATACGACGAAGTCAAAATGAAGAAGAAAAATGCAGAAGAAAGAAAAAGAAGAAGAAGAGGAAGAAAAAGAAGAAGAAGAGGAAGAAAAAGAAGACAAAAGAAGAAGAAAAAAGAAGAACAAAAAAAAAAGAAGAAGAAAATGAGGAGGAAGAAGAAGAAGGAGGAAGAAGAAGAAGGAGGAAGAAGAAGAAGAAAGCAGAAGAAGAACGAAAAAAAACAAGAAAAAACAAGAAAAAAAAGAAGAAGAAGAAGAAAGAAGAAGAAGAAAAAGAAAAAGATGAAGAGGAGGAAGAAGAGGAAGAAGAACAAGACAAAAGAAGGAAAAGAAGAAAATGAGGAAGAAGAAGAAGAAGAAGAACAACAACAACAACATCGACAACAACAAGAGACAGCGATTAAGCAAAGTTGACCACTGTCTGTGGGGAGACCCTTGTATTAGATGGTAGTGCCTGACAGCAAAACTCGCAGGATGAGACTGAATGATGCCATCGGCTTCTGGTTTGATTCAGAGGTGTATCATTTGTATCAAAATGGGGGACGGGGAAGCTTGTGGTGTGTGTGAGTCTCGTGCCTAGCACTAATACTGCTAGTCTTCTGTTCGGTTTCCGGAGAGACCCCGGCCCTAAACCACTTTTAATTGGAGTGGCGATATGGTCGTGTATAGACGTCTAACTGATTCCAAACTGACGGCAAGGCGATGGGTGCCAACGCAGAGGTCACGGATTCGATTCCCACTGCATTACCCTCTTTCCTTCTTCCATTTTCTCTCTGCACTTGTCGTCTTGAACACTTTCCCCTTTTCCTACTTTGTGTGAGCATCTCTTTGCGTCTGCTCACTCCCCACTTCTGTTACTAAGTGCTCCGTTGCCAACTTGCCACCTTGTACTACACCTGTAGACTATCATTTACAGTAACTTTCAATCTTAAGCCAAAAAACAAAATTGGTCTGACGATACAGGTGAGAAATACAAGCTTGTTCAGGAACCCTGCAGTGCAGGATATTGTCTGTTGAAAGCCCACTACAGCAATAGGAGTGGGCATTTGAAAGTTGTGCACAATGAAGCTCTGCACATTTTTTCCAGTGTTTAAGTTACACACGCGCAAATCTTTTCCTGTTATATAACTATATAACGTCGTTGGCTGTTTCCACTCCCCAGTAATGGAGATAAGCATATGACACCCCACCCCCACCCCCACCCCCCCAAAAAAAATATTTTAATAGCCCATGACGAGTAAAGTTTTTTGCTGTGTCTCTTCGTTTGACCCATCCCTATGAAAAGCCATCTGAGGCCTCAGGCTGTGTCAAGAGAACAAGGGGTTAGCTTAGTGGCAGCCCTTATATTTTCAAACCTCCTACCCGAAATAGTGCTGCTTTCATTTAATCTAAACTGGCCAGGGTAGTGGCAAATGCTTTAGAACAGGTTACAACTAAGGTCACTGGGCCCCTCAGAGGGAGAAAAAAAATAATGTGATAAATAGATCACTCTTACTAACAAGTCCAACTCAACTGATTTAAAACTTAATGCACGTGTTTAAACTTCAGTATTACGTACCTCTAATGCTTCCCACTGACAACACACACATGACAGAAGATGGTGTCCTTTTTTGTGTGTAGAATCCGCGTTTTTTTAAATGCTGAATACGCTGTTCTCAACTGCTAGACTACGATGTACAAAAATTAATTTGGCAAAAAAAAAAAAAAAGAATCCCTAAAGATGCCAAATAGTGTTCGCATATTTCCATGGACCATTACGCTTTAGATTTCAGACGCACAGTGCAATGCATAACACTGAGATTGTGAGAGGCTCAAGTTTGTTTAGTCAAACACAGTCCACCCGTTTTGAAATGGTTATCTGGCTATAGGCAGTGGAAAATATTGTTAGTGATCAGTGCCTGTAGATGGCCGCGGTACTGGATGTTCCCAGGGAGTGGAGAAAGTCCTAGCATGAACAGGCCAGCGGAGGTAATAATAGTGTGAAGCGAGTCGAGCGGGCATTAGCCTGGAAACAAGACTTATAAATTGCATTATTATTCTAATGATTGTTGTTGTTGTTGTTTATTCGTTGTTGTTGTTGTTGTTGTTGTTGTTGATGTTCTTGTTGTTGTTGCTATCATTAAATGTGAGACAGAGAAGAAGGAACAAAGCTACAGAACACCACAGCAGAATCCTATAAAGTTTTCGATTAAGTTACGTAAGGTCTGAGGTCATGAAGACCGACTGTGTAAAAACGATATATATCAAGTCCCAGTTCACACCTAAATTTGTATTTTGTCAGCTGAAAATGCTATGGAGCAACTCCACCAGAATGCCACGTCATTTACGTTAAATTGGAAAAGCTCTGTCTTGACAGCAACCAGTTGTTAAAAAAATAAATTAAACTCTGTTAGAAACAACCAAAACTAATTTCTTTTCAGAAAATACAAATAATTGGAATGAAGCTTAACTGAAGCGTAACGGCCGTTGGTTGAAGAGGAGGGCGGGGAAGCTTGTGGTATGTGTGAGTCTCGTGCCTAGCGCTATGACTGCTAGTCTTCTGTTCGGCTTCGGGAAAGACTCCGGTAACTAAGCCACGTTTTGTTTTTTTCGAGTGGCGGCGTGGTCGTGTATAGACGTCTACCTGATTCCAAACTGACGGCAAGGCGATGGGTGCGACGCAGAGGTCGCGGGTTCGATTCCCACCGCATGGCTTACTTTTCTTTTTTCCATTTTCTCTCTGCATTTGTCTTCTTGAGCACTTTCCCCTCTCCCCTACTTTGTGTGAGCATCTGTTTGCGTCTGCTCACTTCTCGCTTCTCTTACTGAGGGCTCCGTTTTCACCTTGTACTACAAATAATTGACCTGGCGCTCCGCCGGAATAGCTCAGTAATAAACTTTGCGCTACAGAATGTGGGAGTACATGGGGAATATTGCACAGCATGCATGGATGCTTTAGACAGACTGTGATGTAATGAAGGGAGTGTAAAACAGTGGTGTGGAAGTTGTGATGCTCGGTTAGTGCGTTGACGACAAATGAAGTAATGAAACAAATGTAAGACAGACAGTGTGGAAGTTATCTTAATGTGTTGACGATAAAAGAGCCATTAACCTGGGCGGTGTTGCCAACTGCGCATGAATACATTATCACACACGACCGCTGACATGCGTATGCTATAGGGCGAAAAACGGCATGTCACAACTTTGTGAGACACATGGTAAGATATTACCTTTAGTGCTTTGAGCAGTAGCTTTCCTTAGCTACCTATATGAGAACACCCAACACTTGTGAAACGATCCTCCACCCAGCCCAGACACTGGAACTATCTTGTACTAATATTCTCAAAAGCTGAAAAAGTCCTGCACATACCATAGGTACGGAGGTGCCAGTAGTACTTGGCATTTTATATTCAGTTTTTAATAGTACTGTAATATATGACATAAAAATAATCTGGGCGTGTGTAACCTAAATCCGCAGCTTTTCATAGAAAATGCTACTGGTTACACACGCGTGCTACCATTGAAGTCACTAGGGTTGGACATATTGCATGGGTTAGCGTAAGACATGTACTTAGAAAGTCAGAAACTTGGTCATGGAGAGGAGGAAAGGCGTTGGATTTGAATTTCAAAGGCTTAGAGGGGTGCAGATATTTATATAGATCAGAACTGATGAGGTTTAGCCATTTTAGCCCCTGATGTATAATTGTAAAGTTGTTGCTAGTTGGGTAAGGTTACCCTGTTTACTCTGTGAAAAGGCCTATTATACTGAGCAGCCTGATTCACTACCAATGTTCTCAAAATCTAATTGGTCTTGGGACATTTTTCTATGCGTCAACATTTGAAGAAGGGTTTAAAAATATTTGTGGAAAGTATTCTGGCTTGGGACTTCTGAATAATTCTAATGGGGGTCTTAAGGTGCTCTATCGCCACACGTACACAGACTCAAACACAACATGGCCGTGAGGTTCGTGAGTCGTAGGCTACTCAGAAACTGAAGACTTTCAAGTCTAAAGTTTATGTGTTAGACTAGCGAGCTGGGCGTTTTACGATGTCTTGGGAGAGACACTTCACTTCCATTTCCTCATTCGGCTCAGGTGTAAATGAAAACCTGGAGACCAGCAATGACTTTGTTATGTATTTCATTTGCAATATTATGTATTGACATGTATCATGTGTATTGTTATTTGTATTTGTATTGTGAATAAGATGTATCACATTGTATGACTTTGTAAAACAATTTCCCTACCGGGTAAATAAAATTGTATTTTCATTTTTTAAATTTTTTTTAAAAATGCACACCTCCACAAACACACAAGCGTCCATACAGCACATGCACACAAACACATACACACTCATATTCTCTCACACATATACACACAACGCCTGTATGTATGTGCACTCAAAGAGTAGGGGTCTCAATTGTCATGTAAAGCGAATCAAATGTGCCTCTGGACAATGTTATCTTATCTTATCTTATCTTATCTTTCCATCTGGTTTCTTTTCTGGTATCTTCTATAGTTTCTGAGACAGCCAACTAAACAGTCAAGCGATGGGAACGTTCCTTTTCTTTTCCCATGTAAGTGTGAGTCTGGCGCATACGGTGTTTTATCGTGAGAGTGAGGCCTACCCAGTCTTGCAGATTTCTGTAAAGTTCTTGTTATTCATTGTTCAGTTTTCAATAAGAATCCTCTCCAGTTAAACTGCCCAAAGATATTCCGTGGCCCTATCAATTATGTAACTATTAGGCCACCTTTCTCTACAACTACAAGTACTTGCAGGATGTCCGTAGCACAGCAGTATCAGCAGTGATAGCAGTAATGAAAACGTCACAGTGGATGTTACGGAAGATGCTGTTGTGAGAGTGGAAGTGGTGGAAGCAGCAGAGATAATAGGTTATTAAATTGTATGCGTGGTTATCCACCTCTCAATATTGTCAAAAAACAACTTGTTGTCATTACCATTCGAGTCATCACCATTTGAATCAAGGATTTAACAAAATCAAAAAAGTTCCGTCCAAACTACCGAAGTTAAGAGTAAAGAAATTATATTTTAATACTTAAAATACTCTCAAATAGAGTTGAAAACTTTACAGGAATTATTCTACCAATTGCAGTGGATGTAAGCAGTGTGTAGGTCTGAGTACTTACGGATCTGTGAAGAAAGGGAGTAATTTTGTGAATGAAAGGCAAGCTGTGTTGTTATGTGTGTGACTTCTGTTCGTAAAACTTCATTACTATTTGTGTCGCATGCTGTTCCGTTGCCAATGTATAATAATTATATTCTATTGTTCGCCCACGTACCATCTGGTTTAAGTTTGAGATAAAACTTCCTGTTAAACTTCCTGCTGCTGTTGGTGTTGTTGTTGCTTTTGTTGTTGTTGTTGATGTTGTTGCTGTTGTTGTTGTTGTTGTTATTATTATTATTATTATTGTTGTTGTTGTTGTTGTTGTTGTTATTGTTGTTGTTGCTGCTGCTGTTGTTGTTGTTGTTGTTGTTGTTGTTGTTGTTGTTGTTGTTGTTGTTAAATACTCTCTCATTCTCATTACTATCATCACCAACAGAAGTTGAAGTTTAATTCTAGAAGAAGCAAACTACCACTTCCTCTATACATTGTTCAAGCCACTATCGTTCAAGTTTGTTTTCAGTATTTTCTGATAGTGGTGGCTTTATTTTGTGAGTGTATTCGTGACTGAAAGATGTTGGAATTACTTTGTACCCTTTTAAGCGAGAGTGCAACGCAACTCTTCTTGATTCTGCTAAGTAGACCNTGAGGCTTACCCAGTCTTGCAGATTTCTGTAAAGTTCTTGTTATTCATTGTTCAGTTTTCAAGAAGAATCTTCTCCAGTTAAATTGCCCAAAGATATTCCGTGGCCTATCAATTATGTAACTATTAGGCCACCTTTCTCTACAACTACAAGTACTTGCAGGATGTCCGTAGCACAGCAGTATCAGCAGTGATAGCAGTAATGAAAACGTCACAGTGGATGTTACGGAAGATGCTGTTGTGAGAGTGGAAGTGGTGGAAGCAGCAGAGATAATGGGCTATTAAATTGTATGCGTGGTTATCCACCTCTCAATATTGTCAAAAAACAACTTGTTGTCATTACTATTCGAGTCATCACCATTAGAATCAAGGATTTAACAAAATCAAAAAAGTTCCGTCCAAACCACCGAAGTTGAGAGTTTTAATACCTAAAATACTCTCATATAGAGTTGAAATTTTTGCAGGAATTATTCTACCAATTGCAGCGGATGTCAGCAGTGTGTAGGTCCGAGTACTTACGGATATGTGAAGAAAGGTAGTAATTTTGTGAATGAAAGGCAAACTGTGTTGTTATGTATGTGACTTCTGTTCGTAAAACTTTATTACTAGTTGTGTCGCATGCTGTCCCGTTGCCAATGTATAATATATTCTATTGCTCGCCCACGTACTATCTGGTTTAAGTTTGAGATAAAACTTCCTGTTAAACTTCCTGCTGCTGTTGTTGTTGTTGTTGTTGTTGTTGTTGTTGTTGTTGTTGTTGTTGTTGTTAAATACTCTCTCATTCTCATTACTATCATCACCAACAGAAGTTGAAGTTTAATTCTAGAAGAAGCAAACTACCACTTCCTCTATACATTGTTCAAGCCACTATCGTTCAAGTTTGTTTTCAGTATTTTCTGATAGTGGTGGCTTTATTTTGTGAGTGTATTCGTGACTGAAAGATGTTGGAATTACTTTGTACCCTTTTAAGCGAGAGTGCAACGCAACTCTTCTTGATTCTGCTAAGTAGACCTATGGTGATCCAAATGTCGAACCTGTCTGTCTCAAATACAGTCATGTGTGTATAGGTGTACGGTGTGTATTTGTGTGTTAGAGAAGTAAAAAGAAATGTGTGTGTGTTTGTGTGTTTGTGTGTGTGTGTGTGTNTCTATTGTATGCAAGTCCATGTATACATGGGAGTATCTGCACGCATGAGTATTTTTCTTTATGTATTTCTGAAAAACATATCCATTGTAATCACTGTAACAAAGACACATTTCCCTTGTGAATGAATAAACGCATCCTATCTTATCTTATCTTATCTTATCTTATCTTATCTTAAAAGTTAGAACAAACACAATTTCTTAGAGCTAACTTAAATTTTATTACGGTACCAGGTTGAATACACAATTAGTTACTAGGCTTACTTAAAGTCTCACCAAAGTGATACACGATATATGTGATAGTTAGCCACTAATAAGCAAGTCGAGAAACATTTCCCCATCCCTCAGTGTGGTGAAGCTGCAAAATCCTTGCATACAGCCCGACAACACTGATGTATCCAGCTGCTAAATGTTGTCATATGACATGCTGAATAATTTTCATCCATCAGAGAGTACTTCCCTCTCCGGTGTTGGCTATAAAAAAGTGACAAATAACTAACAATGACAGTGCGATTCTAACACTGGTGATAAGTTATATTTTCAGGACAAATCTTTATATAAGTGTTTCTACATAAAAAAACATTTCGAAGCCTCCTGCTTTTTCATTTTTGCCTTAATGACTTTTGTTGTGCTCTTCTCTTCGTTTATAATTATTAACAGTATTACTTCCATCAACCTCAGTCCAACACCAAGGCAAAATATAAGTCCCGACTTAACCATCACTTATACAGAATAGCAATAGCCTTCTTAACATAGAAATTTTGTCGAGTCAATTCTCCCAAGTTATCTGTAATCCATCTGTCAACTTTTCAAGGACAACATCTCTTAAATACTCCAAGGAAAAACTGACAACCGCTCAACTAGCCGCCATTTTTGTTTAGCGCTAGTCTGACCTAGTAACGCGAGCCTAGCAACCGGATCCATCAGTTCCAAAGACCACAAGCTGAGAGTGCAGAGAATCTTTACCAGACCACGCACTTGTTGGCAGGGTTCATAGTGGAGTTGACTGGACAGTTGAAAGCCGTAGCAAAGTCCTCTGAGTTCTGGTTTGGTCCATTGACTCTGAGGATGATGGAAAGTGTCATAATTTTAGCACTGCTAAGAAATCTATCGTTACGGTCTATGTTACTTACTAATATTGAAGCAGGACTTCGTGACTGAGAGAAGAGATGGGGGAGGGGGAGAGCCTGATGCATTTCAAGAAAGGTCATTTTTGTAAAACATAAAAAGATCATAACACAAAGAAATACCTGTTACGCATGCTTACTTCTACCATAATGATCCGTGTAAGATCCTATTTTGAAACTGACAGCTCTCTATTGTTTGCATTTGCGAGCAGCGGCGGAGTTAGACATGAGCACGAATTTGTAGAGGGACCCGCGCCGGAGGACGTGAAAAGGAAGGGAGAGTAGGAGGAAGCCAGACAAATATTCATTTGAATTGTTAATCTTGCTACTGTGGTAAAGTTTGTCCCAAGCATGGCCACGTTACAGGATGAACGGGGACCCCGCACTTTTCTTGTGTCGAGGGCCTAACAGACCTTAAATTCGCCCCTGCATGTGAGTGCATTTACATAGTTACAAAGGTATGAGTATTTCTTTCTTAATTTGCTTTGTTTTGTGATTGTTGTTTTTTATTTCTTCCTTTTCATACTTTCTGAACTGTTGATATGTATTGTAAAGTGATTGGCTTCGGCCTAAATAAACTTGAAACTTGAAACTTGAAACTAACCTATAACGTCCCGGACTGTAGCGATCCCAGGTCACATCCATGACGGCTCGTTCATCCGACTTGATTTCACAATAGATCTATAAGAAATAAGGACATAGTATTTATAAAATGTCTAGGTCCAGATCTACGAATCCTATACTGATGTGACTGAAATGTATGCCTTTTTTTTTCACTGTGGGCGGACAAGGAGCGGAGCGAATGATACAGTAGGCCATAAAATAGTGTTCTTGACTTTTTAAAAACAATTATGGAATCCATAAACTATTCGCAGCAGATGGAAAGTGTATTTTGTCTTTTTGATCTTTATTTTTTTTTAAGGAAGAAGGGGGTTAGGGAAGGAAAGAGGAAGGTAAGACGCGGCATACGAGATACAAAAACACTGGGTTTTAAGGAAGAGAGACTTGGCTGAAAGTTTACGAGGTAATATCGTCACTGCCATGAAAATGGTCGAAGTCAGGCTTACGCTATTTTTGTTTAATGGTACGACGTTGTTTCTAAGATCAAGGCCCATGCTGATGTGTTTATAACTTTTCCTAACAAAATTACAGTTGCAAAAATACATGCTGAAATTTGTTTTGCCATCAATATATTTTCTCCATGTTCTCTCAGAGGTGTGAAAGAAAATGACAGCCTATTTTCGTAAAATTTATATCTTAGAGGAACGTGGCCTATTGACTGAGGCTTCGGCTGTTGTCAGCGCCGAGGTGGAAGTGTCTTTGGACAGTATTCAGTTGATATTTTCTCCATTCCAAAGGTCTGTAAAAACGATACCCGGTTATAGACAGTGAAAGATTCCGTTTAACAACAACAAGTTTAACAAGTTTATCAATAAGCTTAAGTACAAAAGTAGTAGATGAAGCAATGAACATGAGGATATAAACTCACAAGTGCAATTGACGACACTTAACGACAGAAACGACACAGGGAATCGGATTACTTAGTTTGAGTAGAGCAAATATATTTGAAAGGTAAGTCTTAACAAAAGCTTTCATCACAATATCCAAAAAAAAAAAAAAACCAACAACATGGTCTTTTCAGATCCATTGTATTCTCTGACTGCACCAATTTCCCATACTTCAACATATTTGGTCTAGTAAAAATTTTTTTTCTATGGTATTTCTTTCTTTTCCTGAATCAGAATGACTGGCAGATGTATTATGACGTCACAAGGTGTGTTTCCGAGAGAAATATATTGAAGGATGTGGTTACTGGAGTAATAATTATCCGAAGGGGGAGGGGTGAAAAGATGTCGCGACACTACTGTACAATTAATTATGTGTATGAATATGTATTTTCAGTTTCATCACGTGATCAATGGATTGTTGCTCACAGGTTAGTTTGTTTACAAGCTCTGCACAAGCTGGACTACCCTTGATGAATGGCAAGCAGCTGTGTATGCCCAGTGGCCGTATGCATAACCCTTACGTTAGTTAACGCACTGCGGTTACCAGGGAAACTCCCAAAATATTAGTAGTGTTCACTGTGGTTAATGCAATACGTTAACTACAGTAAGGATTATGCATACGGCCACAGAACATGTAAACAAACCAAAGTGCAAGTGGCCAACCCCTGATCACGTGATGGAACAGAAAAGATCAACCAAATGCTCACCTGTGCTCGGGCTATGAAAAATAGCTGATCTTGTGAGTACGCCAGACCCGGGAGAGGAAGTTCTTCCAGTCCTTGATCTGCCACCCAGTTTCTGTAAGCCTGTGACCACAGTTACGTAAAGCAATACAAGTGTCAGATTGCTGTTTGCTTGCAAAGCTAAGCTTCTACTTCACTGCCGTCGACTGGTACTGAACCTGAGGTATGTCTTCCCAACCTCCCCCCCGCCCCCACCCCGTGAGGCAGCGAGGCCGAATGATTACAGCGTCGGACTCAGGATCTGCCGGTCTTGGGTTCAATTTTCTATCGTAAGTGCCTTGAGAAAGCATTTCATTCACATTTCCCTCTGTCCATCCGTCTGTAAAATGGGTTCGTGGCTATAAGCAGTGGAAGATATTGTCAGAAACCTAGCAACCAGCGGGGGGGAGGGGTTTAGAATAGCTAAGCTAAAGATACCTTCCAGTATTGTGCTGCTGCATTTTTCTCTTTGAGATTTCAATATAATATAATATAATATAATATAATATAATATAATATAGTATAATATAATATATCGTAATATAATATAATATAATATGTGTTCGATTCCCACC